>JASCZW010016803.1:0-18059 GCA_034211315.2 Aedes japonicus | reverse complement strand
AAAACGGATTCAGCACACAGTGATTCCCGGTAACTGTGCAACATGTCCTTTGGATTGTGGGTCAAAAATAGATAGAGAAACACGATTACGTATCAATGAGGAATATTGGAAGAAGACGGCTGCCGATCAAAAAATCTTTATCCGGGAGAGTGTCCTGGCTTCTTAAAGATAATCATTTTTTGTGCTACAGCATTCTTCGAACTATGAATATCAAATTCACCAAGCTTGGACTGGAAGAATGCGAAGTGTGTGAGGTCCATCGTCAACATGTAACTGAGGCAAACCATAATCACGAAACAATAACAAAAGAAACAGAAATAAATCCTTGTGAGGCTTGTCAAGTGTGGCACGGCCATAACGCACGGGCACGTACTTGTCGCGAGGAATATCAAAAGGATAAAAACAATTAGAAAGCAGTAATTATGTCCGTTGATCTGCAAAACGTAAAGAGCTTTTACATTCGATAACTGTTTCGTGCTCATTGGTCATTGATGTTTATTACAGGTGGTTCAAATTCCAAGAATGGACTCTTTCACAACTGTCATATTCACGAAACGAATAAACGTTCTGCATCAAACATTTGACCCTGTTGGAGGAGCAAAACATGGTATAGTTTATGGTTTCGTATGGGATGAATCTACCAGCGGAAGAACAGCATCAGATATCAAGAGTTGCTTCCTCAAATATCTACAAATTGAGCGGAGTGCGAAGCATATCGTGCTCTGGCTAGATAACTGTTGCAGTCAAAATAAGAATTGGAATCTGTTCTTATTCATGATCCTCCTTATCAATTCAACGATGCTTGAGACAAACGTTATTGATTTTAAATATTTTGAACCAGGACATACGTTTATGTCTGCTGATTCTTTTCATCATGCTGTTGAACTGCGAATGAAATCAAAAGATAAAGGTGAAATTCATACATTTGAAGATTTTTATGACTGCGCCCAGGAAAATTCTGTAGCAATCAAAATGCAGGTATCTGATTTTTTTACTTGTGATATGATATGCAAACCAGCAACCAATCTGAGACCTCGACCGAAACTCAATGAGGTGAAGCGTATCGTATTTTCAAGAGGATCGTATAATTTTACATACGCCAATACATTTTCTGGATCAAGAAAATCGTGCAACTTCTTCACCAGAGATCAATTGAGGCAGATTCAGACACCGGAGTTCGATATTTCGTCAACGATGCAGTTCCGGGTGTTACCAAAAGGAGTCGAACTTATACGCAAACAAGGAATAATCAAAAAAATTGTACCGTTGTTGCCTCCCGACAAAAAGATGTTTTGGTATAATCTTCCAACACACGATGAAAAATCTGATGAAGAAACATGATTTCATTTCCGTTTCTGTTTCCCGTTTGTTTCATTACATAACAATTAACCGTTTACAAATAAATAGAACTATTCATACCAAAATTTCTTTCAGTAAAAAGTTATGAAATCAGCTATGCTGTTGCCGAGAAATATCTGAATCAATACTATCTTGTACAACAAAAAACATTGGTATCATCATGCACATTAGACAATTTATCATTTATATTACACATTAGCCATTTAGTTTTTCAAGCCGTTTGCCGCTATAAATCATTATTTTGAAAATTTTATACAGTGGGTACCTTAATAAGGGTGTCAACAATCATGCAACACTGTTTTTCTTATTTTGATTAAAATGGCATATTAGCCATTTCTTGAATTATGGGCAGTAGGGCAAAAGCTTCAGCACTGAAAATGGAGCAATGTGATGGTAAAGCAGAACTGAAACGGGGAATTGTGGAGTCGAAGGTGATGCCATAACCGACTTGATCATTGGCAACAGAGCCGTCTGTATATATGTGGTGGTGCTGGGGGTATTTATCATGGATAAGTTTATTGAAGTGAGCCTGAATTATGGATGGGGGATCGCCGGCTTTAACTAGATGGAGAAGTGAGAGGTTAATGTTAGGGGGGTGTATGTTCCAGGATCTTGTTTTGGGTTTGGTAAATAACGCTATTGGAGGAATTTCGTGGTTGGTTAGGGAATTGAAAAGGGTGGCAGCTCTTCTTACGAGAGGGACTTGATCTCGACCGTTATGACTGAGCCAACGGATAGCTTTAGTCACCATGCAGGTCGCTAGGTAATGCTCGAAGGGCAATTGACCGCATTCGGCCATGATAGCAGAGATGGGACTAGTGACGATAACTCCAGAGGTGTAGCGGAAATCTCTGTTGTACATGGGCCGACGTTTTTTGATCACCTGATCATCACCTCTGCTAAATAGGCCAGCGCCGTAAAACATTTTGGGTAGAAGCCAGCCATTTATCACGCGAATGATGGTGGCTCTATGTGCACTTGGTATTCTAGACCCAATTGTTTTAATCAGACGTAGATGCTTTTCGGTGGTTTTACGCACAGCTTCTGCATGGTGACTAAAGGTAAGCTTCTGGTCGAGATAGACGCCAAGAATTTTGAGTGAAGGTTTAGATTTGATGGTGGACTGATTTAGGGTAATATCTGGTAGTTTGCTCATCTTTTTTCTATTGTAACTAAGGTGTAAAAGTTGGGATTTTTCAGGTGAAAGGGTAAAACCGTGGTCATCAGCGCATTTGGAAACTGTGTTAACTGCCAATTGCATTCTTTTACGACCTAATGATTTGAAGCTATGGAAGGTGAGGATGGTTATGTCGTCGGCGTAAACTAGAATGAAAACATTGGGAGGGATATTTTTGAATAGGGATTGCATGCAAATAAGGAATAGAATGGGGAGCTATCACTGAGCCTTGAGGAATACCATTTTGCTGACATCTCAACTCAGATCGGTTATTGCCAATGTTGACCCTGAATCTCCGGTCCGTCAGAAAGCTTTGTACATAACTGATCCATGCGACCTTTGACTCCCCATTCCTCAAGGGACTTGAGTATGGGAAATCGCCACGCACGGTTTCGCCATTATTCCAAATGTTATTGAACAGAGATAGAAGACTGGTTTTACCTATGAGGGGAAGATTCTTGAGAAGAGGGTAACCAACGGCGTCTGGGCCTGCAGATGAACCCTGTACTTTGTGCAGAGCCTACTCTAAATCATCAAATGAAAAATCAAGGTTAAACTCAGATTCGTGACAGTATCAAAACAGGGAGGGATGATTCTTGAGAGGATTTTTGCGAAAGAAAGTGGTCAGAATAGTTCGAGGAAGATGAGGATTTGGAGAAATGGTCAGTAAAGGTGTTCGGAGATAGTGGAGGGTCGTCTGTAATTTGATTATTGATCCGGAGCCTGATTGGTTGTCTGCTTTTGCTCCCATTTAACCTGAAACCTTCCCCCATAGTTCCTTGGATTGTACTTTCAGGATTAATGGAGGAAAGGAATTGATCACAGCTTTCTTGCTTAGCCCGTTTGACTACTGTCCTCGCAGCGTTTCTAGCGGCTTTGAATTCTGCATGAGTGGGGGAGTCTTTTCGATCGCCTACTGCCATCCTCTGAAGAGCACGGAGTTTTTTACGGTGGAGTTTGACCGCAGAACGAACTTCTGGGTTCCACCAGGGAACAGCCTTCCTACCAGGAGAGCCGTTAGTCCGGGGATATGCTGTTCAGCTATATTGAATAACCTTTGAACGAAGTCATCCGGGCAGGAAGGTGGACTGTTGGTGAAATTGTCGAACACTTCGTTCTGATAATTAACCCAATCGGCCAGCTCGTACCTCCATCTAGGGCGGCAGGAGGTTGTTGGGGGGGCTCGGTTCAGAGAGATGACAATAGGCAGATGATCACTTCCGCAGCAGTCATCATGGACGTGCCAAGACAGCTGGGATGCTAGGTCATGGGAGCAAATTGAGAGATCGAGAACAGATGAATCGGTTTAAAAGGTAAATCTATTTCGACGGCAACTGCTATTAGAGGAGAGGAAAGGTTAATTCTACGGTTGGGAATATCATTTTTACTGCCATTGCAGCACCAGTTTTCATGGGATTATCGGGATTTTCACATAGGTAGAGTTCGTAATTCTTAATAATGTTTGGATAGGTTTTAGATTTAGGAATTAAAGTTGCTTGTAAGGCGAGTGCTATAGGGTTGTATTGTGCAATTAGGAGTTGTAATTCTGGTAGTCTTCCTTTGAGACCCAACAAATTCCACTGTAAGGCAATGCAAAGATTAGAGGGGGGTTGCTTATGAGGAGTCTGATTATTTACCGAGTTTGAAACGTTGGCCATTTTTCGATTGAGGGCTGGGAGGGTCAGTGCGGGAGGAATCCTGAGAAGTGTGTAGTTGGTCAATTACATTTTTGAGGTTTGCGGGTGAATTTTGTATTAGCTGGGTGTTAGAGGAGTTTAGGGGGATCTGTGGTCAGGCAAGAGATTTCTTTGGGACAGGGGGTGAATTTCAGTGGAAGGATGTCGTTTGTGTGAAGCAAAGATTGGCTTTGAAGGAGCGGCACTTACCTGTGCAACAGCTTCAATCCGTTCGGAGTGGTGGGAGCTGGCATCTGTCTCCATGGCGGAAACACTTTCAACTTCCTTGGCTTTGGCGGGATTCTTTGATCGTTTCTTTTCCTTCTTCAGTACGTCTTTGTGCTCCAAAACTTCGATTCTGGCATTCAATTTGTTAATAGTGTCCATTAATTGTTTAATAAGGTCATCCTTGGCCTTCATCTGCTCAGATTCAGCGGTAGTTTCACGGGCTACAGTTAATCTGTGTTGCACTTTGCTAACAAAAGCATAAGTGCCACCTCCGGAAGCAATTTGTTTGCGTGCTTCCTCTTTGGAAATTCCTTTCGTGAAATGTAGCCGTGTAACTTCTTTTTCCATCTGGTAAATTGGACAGGTTCGACTAGCAGGTCCATGTTGTCCCTGGCAATTTCGGCAGAATGGAGTAGCGGAGCATTCCTTGTCCATATTATGCACATCGGAGCAGTTACTGCACCGGGCCACTTCCTTACAACGGAATTTTGTAAGTCCGTACTCGTAGCATCGGTAACACAGCATTGGGTCCGGAATGTACATTCTGGTGCGAATCTGTAGGGGGCCAAATGGTCAGGATGATAGTTGGAGTGTTGGTCGCTTTTCCGTCTGGCATGCGTGTGATTCGTTTTACACCAATTCCACCTTCCGTCGACATCCATTCAAGCATTTCTTGTTCGGATTTCTTTTGAATCTCCCGGCACGAGATCACACAGCGCCGTTTGTTGAGGATGGGGTGAAGTTCCACCACCACCGCCGTGCCATCGAACAACGTTTTCAGATTGAGGAGCTTAGTCACCTGTCGCGCATCACGCACACGCAGCACATACTTACTACCACCCGATTCCGTCGTCGTACTCTCTATGTCACCAACAAGGTCCTGCATGGACATGCCAAAAACGAACGGGCAAAGTTCTTTCCGTTCATCCATGACCCAAAGCGATAGGATTTCGAGCTGGCCGATGCCAACGCCGCCCATCCATTCCGGACCCGTAGGTCTGCCATCTATCACTGTGGGGGGCAACCTGGGGTCCCACCTGGAGCTTGTCGCTATACCGTTTCTTTTGTGCTTTTGCACACCACTGATTGCTGTTTTACTAACTCTCACTAAACACTAGTCGCTTGAAACGCTCACGGAGAAACAAATTAGTCGTTCGATATTCTCAGAAATTGCGCAGTTATTATCGATTCGCTTTGAAAGGTTTTTCACTTGCCAAAAACACGTCCGTATAAAACTGAACATCATCAACGATATAAGTCAACGTTCGAGCCAAAAGAAAACTATTAATTGTATAGTTATAAGTTTTTAGACAATTCAACATTTAAAATTAATGTGTTATGTAAATCATACTTTAAATTTCCGCCCAGCTTTCCATCCGTTAAATTGTAATTCCTATTAACATCGAGACGGCCGCGAGTAATCGGTTCTATCCCCTTAATTTCAGTTTTAAGATAAATGAAATGTATAAATATGAAAATTTGGCTCTGTAAAGATTATTCGATTGAGCCTGTATAAATAAATGATTAATAAAAAAACCCGCATTAATCCACCGATGGTGAGACTGAACCCTTCTTACATT
The DNA here is from genome assembly GCA_034211315.2 of Aedes japonicus. Classification (NCBI taxonomy): domain Eukaryota; kingdom Metazoa; phylum Arthropoda; class Insecta; order Diptera; family Culicidae; genus Aedes; species Aedes japonicus. The sequence goes on along the minus strand of JASCZW010016803.1, from coordinate 12,039 downwards.
TCATCAGAATTACGAACTCAAATGTGGCCAATATTGTACTGGATACATATTTTCATCAGAAATTCAGGAAGATCCAAGAATATTCGATATGTCATACATTCAGTTTTTAGAATGAACTATTTGTCAATCCTGGACGGATTGTTCATCGATGTGATTAAAATATTACCATTATTAACCTTTAATGACCTGTTTATGTTATTTATATAGAAGGGGAAATTACATGAATATTAGAAATTTCATACAATTAGTCCATAGAATGCATTATTAGACAATCCTAAGTGTCAATTATGATTATCGATATGGATTCAAGATGCTTAATAAGTACATATTCGTTGAAAATAGTAAATGGAGACTTTGTGTAATTTTCGAATATACTCGTTGCAGTTCAAAACCAGACCACTCGAGCCAATCGATGCTGCACTAATTCTATACAGTCACATAGTGTGGCTAGTCCGCTGTATGTGCTATACAACGCTCCAGATGCGACACAATAGAATGCAAGCGGCATCGATTGGTGTGATTGGTCTTGTTCGGTTTGCACTGCAACGAGTACTATTGTCATCTCACAATTATGTGCTCTCAGGTATTGTTTTGGTCATATCTCCATGAAGGATTATCCAATCATAATGAAATTTTGACCAGTTATTTGGAAATATCATAGCTTTGATTTGGCACCAACAAAACTAAAATCGGTACACAAATAGCTCAGTATGTAACCGGAGACTAAACTGTTTGATTACTTCTATAATAGGCCTTCAAGTACTGTTTCGTTCATATCTTCGTAACGAAATGTCCGAATGAAAAAAAAATCAATAGCGTTCTATGGGAATGTTGTAGCTTACATTTGCCGTCAACAGAACTGAAATCGGTTCACAGATGCCTGAGAAACCGATGTGACATTATTTGTAACGCACACACACACATACACACACACACACACACACACACACACACACACATACATACACACAGACATGTGCTCAGTTCGTCGAGCTGAGTCGAGATGGTATATGAAACTCAGCCCTGTGGATCTCGGATAAAAGTCGAGTTTTCAAGCGATCTTAATACCCTTCTATTGATGTAAGAAGGGTAAAAAGGGAAGTTAACATAATGAAATTTTGAACACTTATTTGGAAATTTTATAACTTTAATTTGGCGTTAACAAAGCTTCAATCCTGAGCTTCAATTTTGATTATCGATATGGATTCAAGATGCTTAAATAAGTACATATTCGTTGAAAATTGTAAATGGAGACTTTGTGTAATTTTCGAATATACTCGTTGCAGTTGAAAACCAGCCACTCGAACCAATCGATGCTGCTCTAATTCTATACAGTAGCATAGTGTGGCTAGTCCGCTGTATGTGCTATACAACGCTCCAGATACGACACAATAGAATGCAAGCGGCATCGATTGGTGTGATTGGTTTTGTTCGGTTTTGCACTGCAACGAGTATATTGTCATCTCACAATTATGTGCTCTCAGGTATTGTTTTGGTCATATCTCCATGAAGAATTATCCAATCATAATGAAATTTTAACCAGTTATTTGGAAATATCATAGCTTTGATTTGACACCAACAAAACTAAAATCGGTACACAAATAGCTCAGTATGTAATCGGAGACTAAACTGTTTGATTACTATTATAATAGGCCTTCAAGTACTGTTTCGTTCATATCTTCGTAACGAAATGTCCGAATGAAAAAAAAATCAATAGCGTTCTATGAGAATGTTGTAGCTTCCATTTGCCGTCAACAGAACTGAAATCGGTTCACAGATGGCTGAGAAACCGATGTGACATTATTTGTAACGCACACACACACATACACACACACACACACACACATACACACACACACACACACATACATACACACAGACATGTGCTCAGTTCGTCGAGCTGAGTCGAATGGTATATGACACTCGGCCCTGTGGGCCTCGGATAAAAAGTCGAGTTTTCAAGCGATCTTAATACCCTTCTATTGATGTAAGAAGGGTAAAAAGACGGAAGTTACGAAGATATTCAATTTTTCATATGTTCAATTAATAAAACATAATGAATAGTGAAAAATGACATTAACAGTGTTCAAAAATCAGTTTATGTTAATGCTAGAAATAATTAAAAATCAAACTTAAAGTAAAAAAAAAAAAGGGAAGTTAACATAATGAAATTTTGAACACTTATTTGGAAATTTTATAACTTTAATTTGGCGTTAACAAAGCTTCAATCCTGAGCTTCAATTTTGATTATCGATATGGATTCAAGATGCTTAAATAAGTACATATTCGTTGAAAATTGTAAATGGAGACTTTGTGTAATTTTCGAATATACTCGTTGCAGTTGAAAACCAGCCACTCGAACCAATCGATGCTGCTCTAATTCTATACAGTAGCATAGTGTGGCTAGTCCGCTGTATGTGCTATACAACGCTCCAGATACGACACAATAGAATGCAAGCGGCATCGATTGGTGTGATTGGTTTTGTTCGGTTTTGCACTGCAACGAGTATATTGTCATCTCACAATTATGTGCTCTCAGGTATTGTTTTGGTCATATCTCCATGAAGAATTATCCAATCATAATGAAATTTTGACCAGTTATTTGGAAATATCATAGCTTTGATTTGACACCAACAAAACTAAAATCGGTACACAAATAGCTCAGTATGTAATCGGAGACTAAACTGTTTGATTACTATTATAATAGGCCTTCAAGTACTGTTTCGTTCATATCTTCGTAACGAAATGTCCGAATGAAAAAAAAATCAATAGCGTTCTATGGGAATGTTGTAGCTTCCATTTGCCGTCAACAGAACTGAAATCGGTTCACAGATGGCTGAGAAACCGATGTGACATTATTTGTAACGCACACACATACACACACACACACACACACACACACACACACACACACACACACACACACACACATACATACATACACACAGACATGTGCTCAGTTCGTCGAGCTGAGTCGAATGGTATATGACACTCGGCCCTGTGGGCCTCGGATAAAAAGTCGAGTTTTCAAGCGATCTTAATACCCTTCTATTGATGTAAGAAGGGTAAAAAACGATGTAAGTTTGGTTTGAAATGCATTCAAAGGCATTAACAAGATTAACATCTCACTCCAACTACCGTTGACCAAAGATGGCTACGGGAGCCCAACGATTGGAGGAAAATCATCTGGTTTCTAGTAAATCGTTGTCCGCTTGAATCTATCATTCGAAAATTGCGATTTTAATGTCTCAATATTAACCGACAGCGGATTCATTCGACAGAAGGAGGATGTTTGGTTTCAGTGTAGTATTGGGAATCGAAAATCTTTGACAGTGGTTTAGGGAAGGTCCATTAATTATGTCACGCAGTAAGGAGGGAGGGGGGGTTTGGGAAAAGTCAATTTTTGCGTGACGTAATTATTTACACATTTCCATTTCCTTATTTACACCAGTCTACAGCGAGCAACTGGTGCAAGCTTGATCAAAGTAGTCGATCGCGCTCAGAGAGAACGTCAAATGGAACTCGAAAGAAGAAAAAATATTGTGCACAAACATCTGGTCTGGTTCCAAGCTGGCAAAAGTGCAGTAGTTGAAATCAACAGTTTGTCGAGTGCTCAAACTAACAAATAAACCCTGAGTGTGGAAAGGAATCAGCGGACCTTTCGAAAAAAAAGGAATCAGGAATCGTCAGCTACGCAGCCAGGTGTTGAGATGCGTTGAAGCCAACCCCGGTCTTTCGATCCGGAGTGTGGCCAAAAGGTACAACGCCAACTTTCAAACGGTGCGGAACATCCATTCTAGGGACGGATACAAGTCGTACAAAGCAAGTAAACATCTGAACCGGCACATGAAGCAGAATTCCTTGGCCAAAAGCGTTTAAGGCTCTTGTACGGCCATGTTTTGACGAAACACAAGGGTTGAACTTTAATCGATGATGAAACATACGTCAAACTCGATTTCGAGCAGCTTCCCGGTCAAAAATTTTACATCGCGACTGGACGTGGGAATGATTCTAGATCGTGTTAGCCAACAAGTTTGCGATGAAGGCCATGATTTGCAAACATTTTGCAGTTGTGGCCTGAAAACGGAACCATTCGTCTCATTCTCGACGGTGACATCCTAAGATGACATCGAAGAATGCCTGAAAAAGCATGTATTGCGTGTCATCCGCAGGCATAGGAACAAAACTATTCTTTGACCCGGTTGGCCAGCTGCCACTACTGGTGGTTTTGGAGTGGTATACTGCAAACAAAGTCGATTTTTTCACAAGCTAATGAATCCTCCGAAATGCCCGGAAATTCAACCAATCGATAAATACTGGGTCATTTTAAAGCAGCAACTTTAGAAGTAACTTTAGAAGCAACATTCAGCAAATAAGGGCAAAATGGAAGAAATTCGTTGATTCCGTGTCCGTTTCCTCTACGTGGGGGTTGATGGGCTGGAGCCTCTTGATGGATCAAAAGGAAGGTTGGAGTATTCGTTTGAACTGGATAAATGTAACAATCTAATGTTTTTATTATGAAATTTGAATAAAAATACTGTAAAGCAACCATTAATGGACTTTTTAAACTTATTGAATTGAATACCAATTAACTTTAAGTCAGCTTTTATCAAACATACACGATATTTACACGACTTTTTCAATCTGTCTATCTATATACATTTATATATAAATGAATTTCAGTCTGTCTGTCTGTCTGTCTGACTCAAAAACAACTGAACCGATCAGCGTGAAATTTTGTATGGAGGGGTTTTTGTAGCCGCAGAAGGTTTTCATGATAGCTAGATACCCTTCTTTTCTCTGAAAGGGGGGAGGACTTCAATGCAAATGAAACACAAATTTCTGCATAACTCGAGAACAAATCAAGCAAATGGAACCAAATTTGGCATATGAGGGTTTCAGAAAGCAAGAAATGTTTCTATAATGGTGTTTGAGACCCCTTCGCTCTCTCAAAGTGAGAAGGGGTTGACGCTCCCATACGAATGACACACAAAGTTCTGCATAGCATAGCATAGTATTTTCAGACCATACATAATCCTGGGTGGGCAAGAAAGATTAGTATTTTCCATTTAATTCCAACTACCTTTGCTTATCTTGACAGATACGCGTATTTCGTCTACAATGTGCAGACTTCTTCAGTGTCTCGTACTAATAACTCGACTTAGCTAAACGTTGTTTGTTGGATCCAACAACAAATTTGTCCGGAATAAGGGCAATAGAACTGTTGATTTCGTCTAAGACTTCGAAAAAAGAAGTCTCTTCGCAGGACCTAGACCGGCTAATTGGATCGTCCACGGTATCGTTCAGAGTTAGCTCGTCGATTTTTTCATAAAAATTGGTATGATCGGAAAGATGCGCTGATTGGAATTCGGATGAGATCCATAGAGTGTCTTAGTGTCATAGATCAATCCAACTTTCGCCATACAAGCCGAGTAATGTGATTTAGTCATCCCTGTGCAGGTGAAATGAAAACTCAAACCACATGATCCACTACAGGCGACTGCTATTCCAGAATCCAAGGTGTTTGAACAAATTTAGCATGATTCCATAATAGGTTTTTGCTCGGTATTTTACCAAGCGTTACAATGCGCCGCAATGTAACGGTTCAGAATATGATTTTTTAATCGCCTACGGGTATGCAACTTTGTAAGTTTGAAAGCTCTGCAAAATTCGAATCGAAACGAGCGTGTAATGGGTCGTACACAAGCTAAAGGTAAGCTAAGACACAACAATGTCAATGTAAGCACCACACAACAATGTCCACAAACAATTTCTACGCCACCTAAACAATGCTTCTAAACAATTTCACGCCACCAAGCACTGAACGGATAAAATTGTATCAAGATGAATACACTGTTTACGATTCACATAAACCGACACAGATGCTTTTTTGTCGTAGGAACGGTATAGAATTATCGGAAAAATAAAGAGCTTAAAACAGATGTATGCTGCATTCGACCGTGTTGCCAAAGCATTGTTGCATTCTTTGAGAAAATTTCCTTCAAAGTAATAGCAGTCCAACAAAGATTTCTCTTATTATAAACATGGAGGCAGGCCTAAATAAATTGTGTTAAAAAATGTTGGCACTGTAAAACTGTTAATTGTTTTCAAATGGGAATATTTAATGTTATAATCAAAAATAATACTTGTCACCGCTTTAACTGTAGTTATCATCGGAGGATAACAAAGATATTCTGCGGCGTGCGCTGTCAACGCCGGCCATTGCATAACTGTGTGCTACACTGAAAATTTATTTTTGTAAATTAGCGTTCACTCGTTTCGTAAAACTGGATTTTGTTCAAAGAACCAATGTCTCGTAAATTGTATGAAATATTCATATTGTTTGTCATCTAACAAAATGCTATCATTACACCTTTTTGTACATTGCACAAAATGAATTTCGTGAAGGCCAGCCAATCGCTGTTTCTCTTCGGTTGTAGTCATAAATGTCCGTGTTCCTGCTGGGATGATGGAAGCATCAATTTATCCTAAAATTGAAGCGAAAGCGCTGTCGAGAGTTAGAACTTCATGCACAATAATCTAGTTAATTTTCACGAGTCAACGTGGCCTAGTGAGAACAACCACGGACTCAATAACAGCTCTCCCTGTAAATGTAAGATCAAATCCCATGTCACGAACAACTTCTCGTGGTTGCGCTTTTTAACGTAGGACTACGTTTTTCTTTTCTATACCGGGCGCCGTTTCAAAATTATGAAAAATGAGAGCGTTACGCAAAAGTGAAAGGTTTTTGAACGCTTATAACTCTCGTTCGACTGAACAGAATGACTTTATTCAAGCATCATTTTATCAAGAAGACTCACAAATTTTTTGCATCAAAATTTGAATGAAGTTCAATTAGTATAAGTAGTTCAATTTTTCATTTGAAAATGACCTTCTTTTGCTCCCATACAAATTTGCATATCAACAGGTTGAAAAATGTGTTTCCCTAGCAAGGTCATAGGAAACGAGTAACAAATGTCTTCTTCTTCTTCAAAATAACTTTTCCCCGTCCCACACAAATTTCTGAACGCACAAAGCTATTGGTCGAAAATGACATCATATTTGCGCTACGCTCTGATTGGTTAATACTGCCACAGTAACCTTGCCAGCAATTATGGAACACGTGGAACGACCGAACACCAATAATCAGTTCTCGCTGTGCATCCGTATGCGACAGACGTGTTTGGCGAGCACGTTGTAGAAAACGCCGCCCGTGAAAACAAGACCAGATTCATCCCACGTCACTTGCAGCTGGCCATCCGCAACAACGAGGAGCCGAACGAAGAAAGAAAGCCCAAGTGGAATCGAAAACATTTCACCCCGTCAATTAAATCCGTCCTTATCAGGACGACAAATCAGTTTACTAACTAAAGAGTTGGGTTGAATTTTTCTATTGTGCTGTTGTTAATCCAATTACCGCATCACGGCTGAATATGGCAATCATTAAACGTCGCGTCCCCGATTATACCACATAGAACGTTGAACAACAAACGAACGAAAGTCTAGAAGGGATAATTCGAGCCAAATCCGCAACACATCAGTGACCATGTGGTGGAGTTCGCCATTGTTTCAAGTTATGCGTACCGGATTAGTTGCTGTTGGTGGGAAGCAAATTAGGCATATTTCTGTTGAGAAAATCATCCGTCTAGCATGCACTAATTCAAACTAATTATTGTGACGCAATAACAGAAGTTCGTCCCCTTGGTGCAATTTGCATCACATTGCCTTCGTTGGTACCGCCTTCTTTTGTGCAATAGCATCCGACGCCATGACATACCAGCTCTTAGCTGAAACTTTGACTCAGTCTTACAACAGTCGTGGGCTGTGCAGTGGCTGTTCGCACGCAGTTAGCGGCAGCAAGCACCTTGATGGTGCACTGGCGAGCAGTCGTTGCCCACACTCCCGCTTCTCTACTCAATTTTTGAGTACAACTCGCTATCTCTTTTTCCTCGAGCGATGTGTTACTCAATTTCGTTAAACAGTGGATCAACTCAATTTTTGATTAGATCAGCTTCTTACGAAAATTTAGTAACATTTCCGTGAGAAAAAGAGATAGCATACAATTGTACTCAAAAAATTGAGTAAAGTGAAGCGGAGTGCATAGAGGCGTTGGCACAGTTGGCTGTTGGTGCCGATGCTCCTGTTAACCTCGCTACGAGAGACGCCAGTGACGAGACAAACAACCCTAGGGGAATCGCAAACTATTTCTCCCGCGTCAATTAAATCCGTCCTTTTCAGTACGACCAAATCAGTTTAATCACTAAAGAGTTCGTTTTGTTGAATTTTTCTTTTGTCGGTTTTTAGTTCAATTACGCCGCGTCCCGGAGTATATCACAAAGACCGTTGAACAACGATCGAACGAAATTTTAGAAGGGATAATTCGAGCCGAATTGCGACACGTCATAGACCGACTAGACTATGTGGTTGAGTTCGTTTTAGTTCCTAGTTCTGCATACCGGATTAGTTGCTGGCAGTGGCTAACAAATTAGGAACATTTATGTTAAGAAAATCATCCGTCTAGCGTGCACTAATTAAAACTAATTATTGTGGCCTAATAACTGAAGTTCGTCCCCTTGATGCACTTAGTATCACATTGACTTCGTTGAATGAAAATTTGATTCAGTCTTACGGTAGTCGTAGTTCTGTGCAGAGCAAAATGTGTTGTAGCAACGCAGTAGGCGTGCGACCATACTGGAGGGTGCACTGGTGAGCATTCGTTATCCAGAGAAGTTGGTGCAGTTGGCTGTTTGGGCCGATGCTCCGTCAACATCGCTGCGAGAAAAAGGCTGCTGAAGCCCATGAGTTGATGGGAAAATGCCACCCGTGACAACAACGAGACAATAATCAGCCCACGTCACCTGCAGATGGCCACCCGCACCGACGAGGAGCTGAACCAAGAATACCAAGAAGAAACCCCAAGTTCAACCGTGAACAATGTTTCTCCCCGTCAACTATATCCGTCCTTTTCAGTACGACCAAATCAGTTTGCTTATTAAAGAGTTTGTTTGGTTGAATATATCTCTTGTGCTGTTTTAAATTTCAATCATTCGATAGGAATCAAATTATTTTGGGAATGTAATGTGGTTCAACCATCGTAGAAAATACAACTAGGGCTGTATCATTATTAAAACCAAACGGTCCTTTTTAGGGCCACCAAATGCTATCTAAAGAGTTGAACAATAGAATTATTCTTACATATTTATTTCCCAATGCTGGTCTGATCGTCTCAATTATGCACTATTTCGGCCTAGATCGTCTATCGGAAATAATAGACTATGAATTCCAAACAGGCCACAACCATCTACAACGCAATAAGGATAATGATTTCTAGTTGGTCGATCATATCAACAGAATATGCTCTTAAGGTGCACTCTGCTTCAACCACCTCGGAAGGCAAACAGTTCCAGCTGCAAGGCTCGAAGAAGAAAACGTACACGGAAGAAACACAAGTCCCCAAAATTAAGTCAATTTCACCCAACTCTGGAGTTCGAGGCGAAGCCAACTTGAGTGATATGCCATAGCACTCAAATTTGAAGTAACTGTATACAAAGTTTATAGTGGATAAATTTAACCTAATGCAATGAAACTCGTAAAAACCAAAAGAGAGCACTTTTCCGCACGGTTAGTTAGTAAATGTTAAACAACTTTTAAAATAAAGTGACTTTCTCGTGATGATAGAACAAAAACATAAATTTACTTGATAATTTTATTCATTTTGCTTGTTTCTTAATTTTCAACAATAACGGCTAGATTAATACCGTAACATATTTATTGGTTTTCGGTTTTTAAATCTAATATACTTCAAATAATGAAATTATGCAAATGACTTTCATTTTTTGCTCAAAAATGAGTTGTCGAATGAAGTCTCACCCACTTGAGTAATGTTTACCTAATGTGCAGAGATTTACCCATCTTCCAGTTCAACAACAGTACTCAACTTTAAGTTTAAAAGTACTCAATTCTAGGTACTTTGTTTCTTCCGTGTATAGCACCTTATCTACTAGGTGTTGAAGCATTTTAACCCAATACTGTCGTTTCCTCCATAACAATAAGCATTATGAACAGCTTCATAATTGACATTTCCGAGCGGGTTGAAAGCGTATTTGCCCGACTGACTTAAATCAATTGGCGGATGGCCCTGACGTCTCTGGAAATTCAAACTACCCCTCGATCAAGCTGCCAGGAGAGCTAAGGCTAACAGGAGGTCTTCGAGCTGAACCGAAGCCATGGTCACGTAAACCAGCCTACAAGATGGAGGCGAGGTGGTGACCGTATCTGTTCCTCAGAACCCCACTTTTCAGGGCCATCAAAACAACTGGAAAAAGAAAGTTGACGCTGTGTTTTTGGAACGCTTCGGAGAGCTGGGTTTCGGGATAATCTATTAATGAAAAACATCTTTCCTGTGCCGAAGCCGTGATGTTTTCAACATTTGCACTTTTGGCAGTGTTGTACACACACATGGGCCTAAGCAGAAACCGTATGCAATTGGAGGGTCAATGAAATCAGCTTCTTGAGTAAAAGTTTCCCAAATGAACGAAATTCATTCTGCACTGCAAGGTATAATACGTGATATAGTATCTTGTTATCATATGTCATTCATATTATTTCCAGCGAAAGCAAAGATGAATGGATTCAGATACTAGGACCAGGCTATATCAAATAATAAAAGAATTATGCGGTGCGAACGTTTGGTGTATAGGAATTCAATGTTGGAGGAAACCAATTTCGGCCACTCTTTAAACAATCAAGCGATCTAGATTTCACATTGCTTCGTAGTCCTACGTCAACTTTGCGTACAACCCGTTGGGCTGTCCCTTCTAGTTTTTCTCACACGGAAAAGTTACTCAATTCTCCGTAAAGATTGGAACAGACTCAATTGATGAGTTTGTTCCACTTTTGAGCAGCTAACTTTTCCGTGAAAAAAAGGGACAGTAATACGGACGAAGAGAGGCAGTTTTGAGCGTGTAATACACTACGGCAACTTGTCCGCTACATACGCTATCACTCTCGCTCATAGATTCACTCTTTCTTTGTGCTATCACGTTCGGTTTATACACGGTACTGCAAGACTACTTTCACGATACTACTGCATGCCCTACCCGTCCATGATAATGTACCTATCAGTCCGTTACAATTCCCTCAGTTTGCAAATCTTGCAAGCACAGAGTACGTGAGTACAAATTTTCATCTACAAGATCTATGCAAAATAGTTTGTCCCCTTATGTTCCCTTTAGGAGAAAATACTCGTTTTAAAATTGGTGAGTTTTGCTTTTTTATTGCGTAATTTTCGATCCACGGGATCAACAATTATCATCAAAAGAACGTTACAACTTACCGAGTTTTTTTATGAAAATGTTAATATTTTTTATATTAATCCATCTCCGATTATTTATTAACAGCTGCTGCTCACGAGACAAACAGACATAACACATCGAACATTTTGCACTCAAAATCGTCGTTTAAAAAAAACTGACTGCTCACTGTTCCATCACACGTGATGGATGATTAAACTCTACAGATGTCAGGATTTGTGTGTTAACGTTAAACGTTGAAAAATTTGACTGTACCGCGATTATCTGTGGCAATCGACTACCAGCTAAGAAACATTTGAATTGACTAGCGCCGGGTACGGTACCGTTTCGAAGTGGGAAAGTATGCAGCAGTGTTGAAGGCCACCAGAATACTGTGTAATTTCTGTCGTTAGTCGGAAGTGCATGCGCTGTTACCCAGCAGAGGTCGAAGTATGTAATCAGCTGTCGTGGCTGAAAATCAGCTGGGGCACTTAAAAGTCCAAAATCACAACCCGCTGCTTAAAGGCGTGTAAAAGTATACAGAGTATGTGTGAAGGAATATGTAAAATGATTTGAATGATTTTTTTAAGAGCATAAATTTATCTTTTCGATTTGGGTATAATCATTTGATTTGAGTATAATCAACATAGCGTGAAACAGAAATAAAACTTTGTAGTAAGCTTCTTGCGAAAATCTCCTCACTTTATAACAGTAAACAAAACCCGCAACGCATTGACATGGGGAGGCC
>JASCZW010016802.1:0-18054 GCA_034211315.2 Aedes japonicus | reverse complement strand
ATCTCCGCGTGGTCACGCACACCAGAAGTCCGAGTATTAACATCCTTTACTACATCTTGAATGGTCATCTGATATAGCTGAGTGAATGCTTCAAATTTACCTGTGCACCGCACGGTTATTCGCCTTGAAGTGTGAAATCCATGCATCATCCCAAAAGTTATAATTTCATTTTGTCTTTTGTGTTTGGCTTTAGTTTTATGTATTGTGTGTGTATTTGACTTAAATCTACCTTAGTGGGGAAGCGAAAAACGACCTCACTAAGGACTGACTCAAAAATAAGTTATCCACACGGGTACTTAACGGGCCCGTCCAGGTGGTGAATGCGTTCCTGGCTTGATCTACTCCGCATGGATGAATGGTAAACTGTGTGCGTTTGCTTCGAAATATTGCCTCACAAATGCCCTAGGCTTTATTCCATAATTACGTCTATTCAATTTTCAAAAATCTGCCGAGCTCTATCAGACCTGTCGCTTGTTTCTGGCGGAAATTGCTGTCCAATCCTTGGGTTGCATGTTGATAAGAAGGATATTTCTAATTTTCGAAAGATGACAGTCAAACGCAAAGAATGCTTTGATTAACACATTATAATCATCACAAATACATGCATACAACGCAAATGTACTCGAATAGCTAAACTTCGATACTTTCCTTAGTAAGGCAAACCGTGCATGTCGATGACTCTCATTCGACATGGAAGCTTTGTCAGAAGATGATTATGTTTGGCATGCGGGATAATGCCGGTATAGCCATAGAGGGTATCTTGCAGGCATAACCGACGTGACTGGTAGATGACAGCTTATCGTCGATCATGATCCCCAAGTACTTCAAAGACCTCTTCGATTCGATTGTGCAATTACCTGCACGAATCATCGCGTGTTGCTCCGATTTTCGGTTGATAACAACCGTGACCTCAATCTTATGGGGGTTCAGCTCCAATTTCCTGGAACTCATCCATCTCTCCAGTGGAGTGCGAGGCCGTTAACTCAACCTCTTCAATGGATTCACCACATATCTCTGGGGTGATGTCGTTTGCAAATCTGACGATCTCCACCCCGTTCGTATTGTACACTAGCATGCGGTTCTGAAAATAACTTGCCCGAATCTTGGGCAAATACCCAGAAACCTGAAGACGTTGGAGCGAGTTGGCTATGGCCAAGTGACTTGCGCTATTGAACGCATTTCTCACGACAAGGGTGACCATTGCACAGTAGCGGACTCCTCGCCTCTTGCGCTGGATTGCCACTTCGGTTGTCTTGGTGATGGACGGGATAGCATCCAGCGTTGACTTCCCTTTACCGAAGCGAAACTGATTTTTAGTCAGACCGCTTTCACCCTCCGTGTATTTTGTCAGTCTGTTGAAGATTACCCTCTCGAGCACCTTACCCGCTGTATCCAACAAACACATTAGTGCTATATGCCGTTGATAACCCTGGTGGCTTCCCTGTCTTTGGTAGCAATACTAGAGTCTGGATTTTTCAGGTGTCCGGGAAGACGCCCTCGCTCAAACACCTTTGCATCACCGCCCTGAACATTCTTGGGGCCAGTAAGATAGCTGTTTTGATGGCCAGGTTCGGAGTACCATCAGGTCCTGGCGCTTTGTTTACCTACAGCGACTTTGTTATCGCAATGATTTCTTCGTTTGTAACAATCGCAACATCCCCTTCATCTGCGGTGCCATTGTCATGGGACAATTCCGCTGATACAGGATTTTTGATCGTGGCTCGGATAGAGTTCCCTTGTGACAACCTGTAGTAGCTCTAGTGATTGCTCAGTTAGAGCTTTCGTGCCCTTGGTTTTAGCCATTACCAACCGATATGCGTCACCCCATGGGTTTGCATTGGCATTCGAGCACAGTCCCTCAAAGCAGGCTCGTCTTCTGGTCTTTATCTCTTTCTTAAGTTCAGCCTTGGTGGTGGCTAGCACCACGTGATGTTCCATTATTTCGAGGTCTGAATGCGCTCTTTGCATCCTCCTTCTTGCTCGGAGGCAGCTTCTTCTGAGGTCAGCGATCATCTCTGTCCAACAATAGCCCGGCAACCTTCCGTCCCCAGGTTTGAACTTTCTGGGCATGATTGCGTAAAACACTTGTATAAGTAGTGCTGTGAGTTGATCACAGCAAGGGTCCTTGGTTACGCTCCATCTGAGCTCCACTGAGAGGGTGCTCAACCCTCTTTTTTTTCTCTTTTTATTTACGGGATGGAATATTCCACCCGTGCCTTAAGCCCTGGACCCTTCCCGGAACCACCTTATGGTATTACTTCGGGGAGGGGCTATTGTGTTTGTTAAGCACAATGTCTAACTGCCTAGGGCTTTAGTTGTTAGGTGGTCCCTGCGACCTAACTTTGGTCGTTTCGCCATTTTTGTTGGAGATCGAGGACGATCTGGGAGGCTATTACGCATACCGCGTTCCAGACATCCCGGCCCTGGCACATCCTCTGGACCAATTTTTCCGAAGTCGTGTCGTGACCGCTTACGGAATTCATGCCGGATCTCGCGCCGTCGAAGCGAGGGCATGCGAAAAACACATGTTCCCCAGTTTCCTCGACTCCCGCGCACTCGCTGCATGCGGAAGACTGTGCATGCCCATATTTGTGCAGGTATTGTCTTAAACAGCCGTGGCCAGACTGGCCAGGAGCTTACGCTTACTACTTTGCACCGCCGAGCTACTCGACATCATGCACGATAATGCCGATATAGCCATAGAGGCTTTCTTGCAGGCGTAATCAACGTGACTGACAAAGGACAGCTTATCGTCGATCATAACTCCAAGATACCTCAAGAACCTCTTCGATTCCACTGTGCAGTTACCTGCACTGATCACCGCATGTTGCTCCGATTTCCGATTATTCACCACCGTGACCTCAGTCTAATGGTGGGCTTGCTCCAATTGCCTGGAGCTCATCCATCTCTCCACAATGCCGATGGAGTGTGAGGCCGTTAACTCGATCTCTTCGATGGATTCACTACATATCTCCAGGGTGATGTCGTCTGCGAATCAGACTATCTTCACACCGTTCGGGAACTCAAGCCGCAGTACCTCAGCGTACAACGTGTTCCATAACACCGGACCTAGGATCCTTGTGAGACGCCTGCGGTGATCTGAACACGTTTCTGGCCTGCCTCTGTATTGTATACCAGTATGCGATTCTGGAAGTAACTTCCAAGAATCTTGTAGAGTATCGTACTCCTCGCCTCTTGCGCTGGATTGCCACCTCAGCCGTCTTGCTGTCGGACAGGATGGCATCCAGCGTTGACTTCCCTCTACGGAAACTAAACTGATTACTAAACAGACCACCTATACCCTCCGTGTATGTTGCCAGTTTGTTGAAGATTACCCTCTCGAGCACCTTACCCGCTGTAGCCAACAGACATATAGGTCTATATGCCGATGGATCTCTTGGTGGCTTCCCTGTCTTTGGTAGCAACACAAGGGTCTGGATTTTTCAGGTGTCTGAGAAGACGCCCTCGTCCATACACTTTTGCATCACCACCCTGAACATTTCGGGAGCCAGCAAATAAGCCATCTTGATGACCAGGTGCGGAATACTATCCGGTTCTGGCGCTTTGTTTACCTTTAGAGAATTTGCTATCGTAATGAGTTCCTCATTAGTCACCATTGTCAATGCTCACGTAATTACGGGTGTTCGGCTGAGCCATCGACCTTTCCGTCGCTATGACAGCGTTAAGGTATGGGGTACTGGAACGCTGGTCATGGGACAAATCTACGGCAGCGGGGAGCCATGAACTTGGGTCATGGCTCGGAAAGTGTCCCCCACCTGCAGCAGCTCTGATGAACGCTGGTTTTGGCCATTACCACCCGGTAGGCATCACCCCATGGATTCACATTGGCATTCTGACAAAGACCCTCGAAGCAGGCTCGCTTGCTGGCCTTTATCTCCCTCATTAGTGCACCTCTACGCTCGATTCTCTCAGCGTCTGACTGCGCTCTTTGTACCCTCCGTCTTGCGTGGAGGCATGTTCTTCGGAAGTCGGAAATCGACTCCGTCCACCATTACACCGTGTTTCAATTTATTTTTTCGTCATGTTTCCCTTTTTTTGGACATTATTCCAGTGGCTTTTCATGCCCCGCCTGAGGTTATAACTCGTCCCCCTCTTAGCACTAGGGTCTGCTTCTGTGCTAACGATGGTTGTTGTCGTCGGGGCCCTGCCGCTTGGACCCCCTTTGGTACTTGACACAACACGCGAGCTGGATGTCGTGCTTTTTGCGCTGAGCTTAGCGCCGGGGCCTCTCTCTTTGCGGCCAGCCAGGGCTGGTCGCGAAGATGGACCTTTTGACCCCACCGCCACGTTTGCGTAGGTTTTTTTTTCCTATGGGGGCGTTGGACACTATCCTCTTCTTAGAAGCCTGCCCTTCTTCTGCCCTTCCCTCTCTTTGCATTCAGCCTATACTGCCATGCGTAGCCTAAGTAAGGTCAGCTTCAGGTCCTTAGCAATGTTGTTCCGCGTAAAGTGACGTAAAGTCGATGATCGCATTCAACTGCTCGGACACCTCCATCACTTTAAGAAGGGTTTCTCGCATCCTATCCATGTTCCGGATGAGTCCTGGCCTATCCATGGCCACCCCTAGCTTGGTGGCACCTGCTTCCGATGTCGTAGCACTTCCGCAAGTGTCGGACACTCCAGATCCCACCGTTTTACACGGTGTGGACCTCACTAAGCCGCCTTTAGCGATCGGATTCACTTTCTCCTGGGTTTTCATCGTTCCTGAGATATTACCCTCAATTTTGTTGGGTCCCCCTCCAGCCGCTATCCCATGGTTATCTATGCAAGCCTAAAGGCGAGCAGGGCGTTCATGCGAGGGTTGACACGGCCCTTCATGAGAAACGAGTTCAGAGCCTGATCAGCGTAAGACAGGTATATGGTCATCTGAGCCTACTCATACCTGACTGGCGAGGTCTGGCGGTGGAGAATGGAACGTGCTGGAGGTCTGCCAAGGTTTTGATGGGACGGAAACAACCTGTGCCGCTGGAATCTCGGCATTTCCTGCTCGGTTTCACCTGGTAGTACTAAGGTAGACGACACAGGAGCCAGCCCGAATACAACGGTACCGCTCATTATCCTTTTCGCAACCAGTTGCCATAATTGAGGTTTTACTGGCATCCACCGAAATATGAAGCGCTCTCCGTAGTTCGTTTAGCCGTTAAGGGGAGATTAACGTTTCCATGGTGCACCGCGGGGAGGCGAACTACACTCACACCTCGGGAGGAGTACTTTAGAGGATCAAAAAGTACTACTCCTGCTTTATAGTGAATTTTCCTTCAACCGGACTGGTCCTCTTTATACATGACCTCTGTGTCAATTTCAAAATGACAGTTCAAGGGGGTGAGCTCAGCGTAGTGGTTAACATTCATACCCCTCTCGCCAAAGTCACGAGTTCCAATCTCACCCCCGGACCAGTTGCGGAAACACCCAAAGAGGTGTTTGGGTGATTACGCCGAGAGATGAATCAGCCCGAGTCTGAAAATCTCGATAATACAGAAACAAAACAAATAAATGACAGTTCACAACAATGAAGAAATAACACTTTAGCTAACCCAGCATCAGTTGGCAGTAGGTTGGACCTTTATTAAGATTGTGTTGGACCGTTTATTTAGAAATCTCAAGTGATTTCGGAATCTTGCAAATTGTTTCACCTTGATTGTGAATCAGGATTTCGATGATTTGTTGAGTTAACGATGCTTCTTTCCAAATGATCATCTTGCATTTCAAATTCAGATGAAAGTATGAATAAACTCTTCAAATTTTGTATTAGTGAACTTTCGATAGAATCTTAAACTCACACTAACAAATAACATATTTAAGATCCATTAAACCTTGTTTTTGCAACGTCTGTTTGGGTTATCTGGTTAGTTTTGCACACTTACTGTTACTTAATTGATAACCAAATTTATGTAACGGGTGGCAATTAAAATTTTGGAATTTTTTCGAGGCCTCAATGCTCAACAACAAACGAGCTCAGAGAGAAATAAGAGTGTGTATGCGTTAGCTCTTTCTCTCCTCTTTCTGCTAGGATTTTCTGTTTTGTTTATGCTTGCTCAGTTATGCTCTAAATGCCGTCGAAACAAGAAGTATTTCGCGAGCAGCGTTGTAGCAGTTCTCCACGAACTGCACAGAAATCTCGGCAAAACGTATACGGTACAACATTTTAAAAGCGAAAAACGTTGCGACTTCGACTGTTTACTATATCCTAAGATCCCCAACAACTGCTCGCAAGCAAGGTAGTGGAAGACCAGCCAAAATTATGGACGCAAAAGGACTTCGTTTCTTTTCGCGCCTTCAACAACAAGGATTCACTGAGCCAACGGGATGCCGCAAAAAGTTCAACTGTTCTCACCAGTACATCTGCAAAACATTGAAAAGAGTCGGAATAAAGTGCCGAAAGAAGACACGAGCCCCGGAATATACTGATGCACCGATTTCAACGCTGAAATCCCAATGTCGTTGGTTGATTAAAAATTATTCCGGAAAAAGTTTTGTTTTGGACGACGAAAGCTGCTTCCTCTTTCGAAGACGCAGATTCCCGGAAACGATCGATACTATTCAACGGATAGTTCTACTACATCTCCGAACATAAAATATAAGTTTAAATATAAGTTTGAACAGAAAGTAATGCTGTACATTGCCATTTCCGAGAAAGGCATTTCTAAGCCATGGTTCAAGCCCTCTGGTTTGGCAATCAATCAAGATGTGTACCAGAACGAATGTTTGAAGAAAATTTTGATCCCGTTTCTACACAAACATCATGCCGATGGACAATACGTGTTTTAGCCGGATAAAGCGTCATCGCATTACGCCATAAAAACACAATCGTTCCTGAATACCCATTCGATCCCATTTGTACCCAAAAACCACAACCCGACAAATCTGCCTCAGTGTCGCCCAATCGAAGATTTCTTCGGGGTTTTGAGTTCCTTGGTGTACAAAAATAACTGGAGAGCCACGAATTGCAAACAGTTGATTGGTAGAATCAAGTGATGCATTCGCAAAGTTGACATGGAGGCCGTACAACGCTCCTGTTCCGACATCAAACGGAAGCTTCACCGAACATCCGATTACGGACCGTTTTCAAATGTTCACTAATTTTTTTTCAACAATGGACAATGTATCTTTTATTTGAATAAATCAGATCTTCTTCAACTATGTTTGTCTTTTTTTGACAGCTTGAGAGAGAAGTTCCAAAATTTTAGTTGCCACCCGTTATTTTATCATCACTGCTCTTTTCTACAGATCTTTTCTAGTTATGGGTGGGATAAAACTCAATGTAATCAACCACAAACAGAAATTACCTAATGTAACAATAAAAGCTGTTTTGTTGTTTCAAATCGTACAAATAAACAAACAAAATTGAATCGAAATCACTGATTTCAATAGACAACCATACAGCTAACTCAAAACTAACATAAAGCGTTCCCCCGTTGAGGCAGTTTGCAGATTGCCTCTTTAAAATAGACATCATCTCGTTCAAATGTTACGTGAAAATCAAACCAATTATCCAGAGCGATGCGCGGACAGCAATTGATCATTCTTTACAAATCAAGACGTTTCGATTCAAAGTCTGGTACTGATCCGATCGGAGGTTGAAAGTTGACAGAGACATGCGCGCGCCGTGTCGATGATGCAAGAAAAGAAGAAACTGACAGTGCCCAATCCGGGATCTGATAGAGTGATGCGTCGTATTTGGCTCCATGGCGCGGATTGAGCCAATTATCAACTCGTTCAAGATCGGGCTTTAAGAGAGACACAACGTGTCGACGCTCGGTCGTGTTCAGCGACCGATTTTTTTTTCTCTCTCCGTGTGAAATGGAGTCTTAAAGGCATGCTCACTTTCACATCCATCAAAGTTCGTGAAGTTTGATTTGGGCTGAAGTCATGAAAACATGTTAATCTTCGATTATGCTGGTTGATCTCCGTTGGAGATTGTAGCAGCCAATCGAAAAATCAATGGTTTTCTTTGGTGTGCTCTTGGTACCTGTGCCTTGTAGAAATAATCAGAAATGTGTCCTCAAAATAAAGTGGCAATCTGAGCTATTCGTGCTTCAACCGAGTGATGGATTGATGATGCCAACACATGAAACGACAATCTATCACCGTTATAGCTGCAGAATGGTTTGTATTTCCGTGTCATTGTTTTGTAATCCGTTAGTCTAAAAATGTTGTTCTCAAAAGTCAAACCTTGCTGACTTGAAGCAATTCAAAACAAAACTCAAAGACTGCGAACACCCTGCACAAATCCAGTATGGAAGTTCAATGCCTCAAGTCTGGTATGTTCGCGCTGGAAGTTTTCTTCTGTCATCAGGTCAAACGAGGGAACATTGGTGAAAAGGTGAAGAATCAGAAGCCACATTCATCATCGCAGGTCGTCCAATATGGAAACAATAAGCTCTAGCGCACAGCGGCGGTCGGTGAGTCAGCAAAGGGACACCACACTGCCAGTTTTGGTCTATTTCCAAACAGCTGAAATGAAAACCTGTGCATGCATATTACCTGTAAATTGACTGCGGGTGGGTGGTGAAAGAAAACTTTTTTCCACTTGCTCGATTTATTGGTTGGTACCATAAATATGTCGCTTGTTGGTCGGTGAGCGCGCGAGTCCTAGCGGACAATCCAGCACAAATCAAAACAATTATCAAATGCCTTTTTCAGAACCTGCACCCGAAGACCACTAATTTCCAGCAGGATGGCGGCGGTGGTGCAGACAAATTTATGGTGATGTGCACGAGGTTTTTTCACTCAACTCCTTTAACTTTGATCGTGAACAAAGTTTTGCTTTTCAACAGTCCCTGCTCTCTCGACCTGGCAGTGAAACAAAGGCTCTCGGTTACGGGACCAGGAGGGAGAAACTTCCTGAGCTAGCATGTCAGGGGATCATTTGCTTTACACCCGTCACACCGTACCGTTTCGAGACGGGAGGCCGCACTGGGCTGACGGGGTTGTCGTCAGCGCCAATGGAGAACATCAACCGTGAGTGGGCGGAGGGATCAGGGATCAGGGCAAATACTGATTGATATAATCTAGTTGAAAGTTAAAGGATTAAAAAGAGTAATAAAATATATCAACGCCACTTTGTCGTTATGGTTGATCGGGACTGATGTTTGATTCAAGTTTGAAAAAAGAACCTTTAACGACGAAGGTTTTCGCGTATTTATTAAACAAGGATAGACAAAATGTTCGGAACGGGATTTTTTATTTCTTTGTCGGAATCCAAATAAGCGTAGAGTTGTAAAAACAGTACTAAATTTGAGAAACCGGAAGCAAGGACGGAAAAAATGCCACGTTGAAATTCTCAGAGTGGTAGATGATTCGCCTTTTCCTTGGTGTAACCAATGAAGATTCGGTGTGGTCGTCTTCACTAGTCAGCCATGCTCACCTCATATCAATCTCAGGATCGGTTTAACAAACTAGCAGAAAGTCAGCTTATCAACCCGATGAAATTTCAACCTAAAACTTTTGTTTTTCAGTAAGCAAGAATTCAATAACAAGCAATAGAACACCAATCCAGAATTGTAATATACAGGGTGTTCGGGTAAGTTATAACATTTTTCTCCTTGAACACCCCATCAAGCGTGCTGTGCGTCTTGCACACAAAAATTACAATGACGGGGTTGAGTTCGTGATTTTATTATTTGCCAGGAGGCACAACTTGTCGCATTCATAACAAAATTGACAGAGTTGTAGAACACTTTTAAAGCCATGTTCTTGTTCAACTAATCACTGGTAGTTATTACGTGTTTTATGCAAAAGCCATGAAAAAAAAATTTTGAAAAAAGAGATAAGATAAATACTTAAATTTCAATGAAATTGATATAAAAGAAATTTTTCTTAGCTAAGAAATTTTGAAGAAAGAAGTTGTCAAATTGAGTTGGTTGCGTTAGGTTCTCTCAGGTAGTCTCACAAGCACTAACGCAAAAGTAGGGTATGTGTCCCTTGACTCAGCCTAATATGCAACAATCGATTACATTTTCATTTTAACTCATAAAGTATTTGAGCTGGAAACATAATTTAACTAGCTATACACTTCCTAAGATATGTTTAATAAGCCATCTGGTAGAATGTATCACGACAAGCTTCACAACTCGTTTTATAAAGTCTGAAACTTTCGAGGGATATGGATGTAATGTTGGTCTATTGGTACCAAATTGTGTCTAATCATGGATGCAAGTTCGTCCCATTCAATTGATTTTCTATAAAATGCAATCTTCGTACGGGTTTCTTCCTGATTTTCTGATTCAAGGCGTTCCCAGCTGTATTCGCTCTACCCAACAAACAATTTCACAAATCAAACTATACTTAAACTGCTAAGAAACACTTAAGTGAGTATTACATATGATTTAGCAGTCATTCGACAATCAAAACATTATAATTCACTCTACAGAGATTTTGTTCCTTCAATTTATGTTAAGATGAGCCAAATGAACAACATTTAACCGGAACTCAGACATTTGTATTGTAAATGTTGCCAATAACAACATTTTTACTACGCTTCTCATACAACAGGCCATATTTGGGAACAAATAAATATGTCTCTAACATTGGGTCCACCGTTTGCTTGTTAAATCATTGTTATTTCACTAATGTGACCTGTAAGTTTATAACATGTGACTATATTCTGTACATCTTGGCTGCATTATTCGGTTTATAGGTTCAATTTCAGTAAATTTAGATCATTTGAAGATCGTATAGATAACCTGTTCAGCTTAACCAGTAAAGTCATGGTGTCTAAAAAGTCAAGGAAATCGAAAACTACGCGGAAGTGAACTACTATAAATTAATTGATTATGTCTCAATTGCTTTGAAACTAGGGCTTCAAATGGTGAGTTGACAACTTGGCAGGAGGGTGCGACCGACCTCTGGTCCTCACAAGTTCCTACCTCACGCTCCTCGAGTCATATGATCACAAAGACTGCCAGCTGAAACATGGGCGTAGGCGTCTGGGCAATGTTGTCAATCTGACAATAGCGGAAGTGAGGGGTGCGACCGGTAAATCATATCATAATTTTCCATTCTCATATCTTTCAGGTCTTCCAGGTCGTCAGGTATTACAAAATAATTTAAAATTTAAAATTCTTTTTTTTTCATGGCGGTCATACATTGCCTAAATTTTCTGGTTCATAATGGATGCGCAAGTTTGTCTACAATTGCAACAAAACAGCAGTCGGCACACATGTAATTTTCTAATTCATATTACAATATACCCTCACTATATATTTTATCTTATAGGACATTGTTTATTCATAGCCTAATTCTGTATATTTCATTACATGTATTACGCCAGAAAGGTAAATTTCTCTCAGGTACCATACAGTTTAGGAGAGGAGGTCTTGCGGTTATAGGATGATCATCTTCTGGTAGAAGCAGCAGTAAGAATGGGGATCAATTTTCAGCTGTATCTAGCACCGTCGGAGTGGCCTTCTCGAAAGTAGCAATGGATGTATATATAGATGTGTAGATACTAGTATGTGTTATTATATGATGCATGTTTTTTACAAGCTCTAGCATATTTTCATTAATAGAAATGTTGACGACTCTCTCGACCACTCAACCTTTAATTCCTTCATTATATTTTCCATTAAATGGCGTAATATGACCTTAACATTTCAGTACACGATCATCAACTACTATTTGAGCGGTTCAGAGGAACACAGCTGTTCATCATTGTTAATTGAATATCATAAATATAATATTATGGAAGAAGTAATAAAATAATTAATAAAATTTTAATTGCTTCAGATTGGTGATCCGGCTGGTATAATTATTTTATTACATTATATCAAATAATAATCAAAATTAATAAATGCTCTTCATTCCAGAAGGTTACATATCTATATGTCATGATTAAATACGTAATAATATAATATTATGGTTTTATATACAATTGAATGCTTTATTGATATTTATACCTCAATGAATAACAAGATGACCTTCACATTCCAGAGATACAGTCACTCATCAGTGATACAAAGTGGTACGAAGCTGCATATTATTATTACTGCCTTAATATTATTATTTCAGCAGGTTAATTAATTTAGTTTAACATGGTTATCATAGGCCCGTGAACTCCAACTATTACATAATTTAACTAAATATCCTTATATAATTTTTGCTCTACTATATAATCATATATAACATATTATTATTACATTACATCTATATTTATATAAATATAATAAATACTGGGTTGGGAGGAAGCACCAGGGTATCATTCAAGCTGAAACTGGACGATGGTTTGATTGACTGCCTGAGTTCAGGAGGGAACAAACAGTATCATTTCTTATCCTACCGATTCGAGTGTGGTGCTGCGAGTTCTACTCCAACAGTTTCAGGGAGAGTGACGCGCCCTTCTTAACAAGCCATCCTGTAGAAAGCTTAATGAGTATTGCGAATTGTGTTATTCGATTTGTTGGATCATATCGTTGGAAGGAGATTCTTAATTTCCTGTGGATTTCGTGTAAGTGTCTCTGCTTACGGGTCCACCCTCCGTTTTTGGCCCTTCATACAGCGATAGTGCGAATTCAGATCGGTGGCCCAATTTGATCTTGCTGTTAAGTGGAGCTGCATCCAAGCCAAGGGCTAGAGGGGATGGTGGCTACCATACATACATACATACATACATGTCTCAATTGCTTTGAAATAAATCGGTCATGCTGATAGCAACATGATTTTGTTGCTTATCGAAGAAATAATGACATATTTGGTACATAGGCCGAATCAAAGAGCTAGGCTGACTTAACATCCCGTTACCCTATATTGTTGAAAATATCCCCATTTTGCGTGACAGTTGGAATAGGGGAAGGTCCATTAATTATGTCACGCAGTAAGGGGGGAGGGGGGGTTTGGGAAAACGTGACGATCCATACAAAAAATTTAAAGGTCCATACAAAAAACGTGACAAGGGGGGGAGGGGGGGTTATAAAAAGTCAATTTTTGCGTGACGTAATTAATGAATGTTCCCTAGGTTGAAAACAAACTAAAGATAATGTTAGGAGTGTTTATTTATTCATTTATGTGAGAATGTATGTGAGCATTTATCTGAGGATATATGTGTGTGCGTACATATACACGAGTATTAAATAGCTATACTTTTCAATATTTATTTATATTTATGCCTTGATTTTCCATGAGTTTACAAAAACACTTATATTATTGACAATTTTCAACCGATCTCATCCATTGACAGCTGATTTACTTTGGTTTTTAATGGACTTAAAGATCTTAGCATATGATGATATTTTGGATCGTTATTGTTCCAAACATGTTCGTTATGTTATTTTTTGGATTTTTCGGATCGTGAGATTTTTCTAAAATGTGCAAAAATTTGAAAAAAAAAAAAACTTTTCAGTAACTTCAAATTTATTCTTTTAATCAGGACATAATGTTTCAGTGAACAATAGCAAGTTTGATATGATTCATTTTAAAAGAAGATTTTAAATTGGCGCTCTAGATCTAATGATATTGACCTTTTAGTAAATGTTCTTTTGTCAAAAATTTTAAAAAATAATTGCGTTTCAGAAATGGCTCTGTTTATGTCAAAGACATTGACGGTTGTCTAAGTGACAACTGTACGTTGAGAAAACTTGCAGATGACAGCGTAGTATCTGTCACGGGATCCAATAGGGTCGATCTGCAAGGACCCTTGGAGGATACCATAGACAATTTGTCTACTTGGGCTGTAGATCTAGGTATCGAATTCTCTAAGGAGAAATCTGAGTTGGTAGTTTTTTCTAGGAAGCAAAACCCAGCACAACCGAAGCTTCAAATTTGGAGCAAGCCGATAACTCATTCCATGTCATTTGAATACCTTGGGGTCTGGTTTGATTCTACGTGCACCTGGAGATCCCATATTGAGTATCTGAAGCGAAAGTGCCAGCAAAGGGTCAACTTTTTCTGCACAATTACCGGGACCTGGTGGGGAGCTCATCCGCAAGATCTTCTAACGATGTACCGGACAACGGTTTTGTCGATTATGGAATACGGTAGTTTTGTTTTCAGTCAGCGGCTCGGTCGCACTTCATTAAACTGGAACGTATTCAGTATCGGTGTATTCGTATCGCGTTAGGTTGCATGCACTCGACTCATACGATGAGTTTGGATGCTGGCTGGTATGTTGCCACTCTCGGATCGGTTTACAGAATTGTCTCTCCGGCTCCTCATCAGGTGAGAAGTTATGAACCCTCACCCAAGCAACACATAATCATCAAAGTTAGTTGCAACAACTTGATTGTGACTTCAATCAGTTGCATAGCAAGCAGTTACTCAATGAGTATTGCAACAAGTGAGTGTGCTGCTAGGGCAGGTAATCGAAAACTTTGAGAAGCTCCTTGAGTTGAATCCTCAAACTCGCTTCATGACTTTGTACCATTTGTACAGTTCTCAGGATGTCAGCCCTTCGCCGGATATTCCCAATCATGTTTGCTTCTCCGACTTTGGCAGTTCGGTTCATTTTGAATTATTCAAGAAACGGAGTAATTCGTTGTTACAGAGTTCCAGCGTCGTTTTTGCTCAATTTGATTGTGCCCAATCTTGTTAAAAGAATCATTTCTATACAAAATCCAGTATGGACGGAAAGGTAATAACTCACTGTATCTGTTTTTGGTGCTATTTTGTTTATGGGAGCAATCAGATCCTAGAATAATACGCTAGATGTCATTATTTACACATGTTACTTTCAACCTTTTGATTATTTTGTCTAGATTTGTTCTTACCAAAATGCGTACGTGCCCTGGTGCTACACTGTCAGTAAGAGGCTTCTGGATGGATGATTTTAACGCTTTTCTCTATGAATATTAAATGGGTTTTACTGGAAGCGGTACTTTCCTTTCAAACCATCATCGAAACTGGATGGTGTTATCTGGCTATATTTATACGGTTAATGGTAACCTTTGGCAAAAGTTGGCGATCTTTTTCGTGATTCTAGTGAAAATTTTCTCTCTGGTGAATCAAATTGTACTCTGCCATGCATTACCGCTCCTTCTACAAAATCTTTGCTTTCAAGAATCAATTGTTACCGGCGTCGGTGGTGCAGTGGTAAACGTGACTGCTACTTGGCACCCCAGTGGGTCTGGGTTCAATCCCAGTCGGTGGTTTTTCTGATGCGAAAAAATCTGGACACGTCTTCCTTCGGAAGAGAAGTGAAGCCGTTGGTCCCGGCTCATGGTCATGAGTCTTTAGGTAGGGTCCTCCAGGTGGTGGAGTCGTCTCCCTGGCGTCGGTGATTGTCAGGAAATAAGCCGAAGGAAAAAAAAGAATCAATTGTCTTTCATTTAGTTAGTGGTTCTTGGAAAATCCACAAGAACGCAATCCTAAATCCTCATAAAGAATAGTTCGTACTGATTTGGGGTTGATTTACAATGATTTTGTCAAATGTAGGCTTGACCGTCTAGAATTTCGATTAACCCTTTGATAAGATGGATATTTCCAATTTTCAACCTAATAATTGATAACGTGATTCATGCAACTGCAAAAAACATGACTAGTTAAATGTGTTTTTATTTATTTTCATTGGTTGTTGAAAGTAAGCAAACTTAATAACAAAAGGAATCAATTGATTCATAAAGGTTTGCGAATGGACATTTTACTAAATCAGAGCTGATCTGATTCGTGCAGCTCTGTGTGCTACTTGGCTAGTGGCTGATTTTACAGTTCAATTTCTGTAATGATTGTGTCATAACACACAATTTCATCATATGTATAAATGTAAGTTTTGTAAAATTTCAATAGATTTAACAAATTTTTTCACTATACCTCGAATCACGGTTTTGGTTAACTGATGCGATCGCTGAAAACGAACGAAAACGTGCATAAGCGTGGACCCACAGAACTCTACACATTAACAATTTA
This sequence comes from Aedes japonicus, assembly GCA_034211315.2. Classification (NCBI taxonomy): domain Eukaryota; kingdom Metazoa; phylum Arthropoda; class Insecta; order Diptera; family Culicidae; genus Aedes; species Aedes japonicus. Next base: position 2,199 of record JASCZW010016802.1, on the reverse strand, counting down.
CAACATTTCTTGCATTTCAGGATCAACCGAATGAAGAACATATTTAATAGATACGAATGCTTGCAGTATTTTTTATTTACAAAATATATACACTATGATATAAACATTTCATGGGAATGGGAGCAACCATCAGGGCACCCGATTGAGACACTCTGTATGGAGAGGGGGATGTGGAATGGCAACTCTCTATTGCTAACAGTTTGTGAATAGAGGGCGGGCTCTTCTCCCCGCCCATTGGGGTATCCTCTTGTTCGATGGCTTGCTCTTTTGATGAAATTTGTCAGAAACAGATAATTTCTCATCTCCATGCTCTGGGAGTGGACCGTTATTTATTGCTTGAACGAATAGACATAAAGAGAAAGTGTATTGGTAGTTCCGTATAGGGTAACGGCAAGCCTCGAAATTGAAAGATACAAGTTTGAAAACCAGTTTTTGACATGTTTTTGACAATGAGCAGGATATTTTTTGACCAGTTTTTGACATGAGCAGGATATTCAGAGGTTATTTCTGTCGGAATTAGATTCTGCGCTAAAATCTTGCCTTGTTGAAAAATGTCCTATTGTTATGTGTGATAGCGTTGAAGCTCTTGTTGGGTATTTTAAGGCTATGAAAATGTTGAAGGATGTATCCCAAACGTTCAAATTGATGGGACAAAGATCCATTGAAATTGTCTATTGAAGATAAACACAGGCAGCAAAGCATACAAGGTTTCAATGACTCAGAAGTTTGTCAAATATCTAATCCTTGCTCTTGCTTCAGGGATACAAGAGAAAACATATTCAAATTTTGGAACCACCTTAGTTAGACTTCGGTTGACAGTTTTTTTCAGAACCGATCGATGGTACCAGTTGGATTTTGTGAATAAGTTATGTGTTTAAAAGCAATCATCAATGTTTTAAAGTGATCTGAAAGCAATAAACATAGTTTATGGATTTATGGGAAAAAGCTCCCCCCATCCATGTGCATATTGTATGGTGAATAAGAAAGGCATCTTGTTTCGGTGGTTGAAAAATGATTTAGGGTGGAGCTCATTGACGGATATCGCCAGAACATAGATGATTTTTGCGAAAGCTGGTCAGCTTTAGGACACCCAAAAACTCCAAAGTTTCATATTATGAAATTGATCCCCCTCTCTCTCTCTCTCTCTCTCTCTTCCTCTCTCTTTTTTATCTATCTATCTATCTATCTATCTATCTATACATCTATCTTTCTATCCATCTTTAGATCTATCTCTCTTTTAAAGAATTGATTATTATCTTATCTTACTAACCGTCTTCCGTCCCCTTTGCTGATAAAACCGATACAAAAAAAAACAAGATTGAAGATTCTTCAAGTTTACCTGGATTGATAATTTGTAAAAAAAAAATCGAGAGCTTAACAAACTTAGAATGATTTATAATTGTTTGTATTATAAAAGTATTGCAAAACATGTCATGTTCGGAGCGCTTTGTATCTCGCGTATTCTATATATCACTTAAAACTATTCTATTCTATCTATAAATGATTAATGTTCTTTAAAACATGGTTCCATACGTTTATAAAACATTAACAAGACAAGATTTTATGGGTAGTTGGTAGTTCTAAATAATGTTGAAATTACATTACTCTAACCGTGTTTTGCAAAACATATTTTTTTTTCATAACGATGAATTTGTTGTACAAGATTGTTCCAACAAGCAGCAAATCATAGTTACTTAGAGTTGACTTTTCAACAATTGGCTTAGCAACGAAGCTAAAAACATATCACGCCAAGGACTAGTGTTCAAATCCCACGCTTGAAGATGTTTTTTTTTATACGAGGATATATTTTTCCATTTTATCTACACATTTATATAAAAATGGATTTCTGTCTGAACCTAAAAGACTCGAAAACTACTGAACCGATTGGCGTGAAATTTTGTATGCAGGGATTTTTTTTCAGGGAGCCGAAGAAGGTTCCTATAATAGTTAATGACCCCTTACTTCTCTGGAAAGGGGTGCTCCCATACAAATGAAACACTCATACCTACATAACTCGAGAACTAATCAAGCAAAAGATACCTAATTTAGCATGTGTAAGGTTTTAAGGTTTGGAAGGGACCATGTGAAATGGAGATGAATTTTAAATATATACAGCAAAAAACGCCTAGGCTTTGGCGTGACTTTTAAATAACGGCACATTTCAAAATACCATGAATTTCTAAAACTCATATTCATGTG
>JASCZW010016801.1:0-18075 GCA_034211315.2 Aedes japonicus | reverse complement strand
CAGAAACAGTGAACTCGAGTCGAATCGAAAGTTTGCAACGGGAAGTTCAGCTGACAGAGTACGAAGAAGAAGAGGCAAAAAGCAGCTTTTCTCAGCGGAAATTGGCAATATAAAATGTTCATTTGTTGGATAGGAAATAATTTGGTAGAATCCGGAGTGCTGACTTTTCTTGATGCATTTGGTTGTCTTTTTGCTATGCCAACTTTTCATGTGCGATTCTTCGCTTTTTCAACCTCGACAGACACTCGGCTCGGGTGTGTGTGTGGTTGGAGGAGAAATTTGATAAGGCCCAGTCCCAGCATCGAACTCAAATTGAAGAAATTCAATCTGTAAGCTTAGGCGAGGATACTGTCTGATGCAAGAAAAGAATGGTGAAAAATACTTGCTGTGATTCTGAAAGGAACTGTTTCATCCTTTCTAAAGGATGTTGTGCTAGTCAAAATAAGCTCTAGGTTTAGAATGCCTTTTTTATAAATGTAAGCGTCGAGGAAATGAAATATTTCAGGAATGAACATACTTATGAGCTTCCATCTAAAAGCATAAATTCCTGGAAACAAATGATTCTTGAGTCAACAAAAAAACAAACAAAGAATGTTTTTTAAAACGATTAATAAGCTTTTGATAAACAAAAAACTCAAGCACGTGCTTGAGCAGCGATTCAGTAAGGATTCGAAGCTAACAATTAATTCCTTTGTGGTTTTATCTAACAGAACAAAAAGCGTTCACGAAATGAAAACGGACCGTGAACTGTTTTTCCAGAATGTTTCTCTTTAAACGTTATTTAGTTCATGATGACGTGATTCAGTTCACGGTGTATTTTTGTTGTTTTTGATTCATGACTGCAGCTCCACGGATCTAGGCACGGACTTTTTCCTTGCACATTAATTAGTTTTTCGACTGAATATATCTCACTCACCTTTTGTAACGTTGCCATAGTACCATAATAACTCACCTACCTCGAGGACAATAGGTATCATCCGTATACGGCCAAGAACTCCGGCTAAAGACTCAGAAACCGAAGACTTCTTGAGTTGTGTCTCAGAGTCGTCCTCGCTTCTGGGTAATCGAGGCTACGCGGACAACTGTGCACAAATATTGAAAAACTATGAGATCTTAGCTATGGGATTTAAAAAATTGAACAAGTAATTTAGAGGCATGATAATAATGGCGAAAAGAGGTTGGTTGGCGCCTGCCTTCTTTAGCTATACTGGCAGACCACGGCAAAACCATCTTGGTCACGCCGAGAAGGGAATAAGTTTCCTTACAATTCTGGTCCTAGGACCAGAAAGCTGGTCAAATCCTAATCGATTAGGCATAGGCATCCTGCAATGCAGTCCAATATGTGGGAGTTGCCGCTATGTCAGCTAAATCTGTCCAGTGATTATCCAAACAAAATGTACAATAATCCTGCGTGATGACAGCACTTAGAATTTTCAGAAAGACTTATTAACAGCATAATGCTCTATATGAATTTGATTTTGTTTGAAGTCGTTTGACCTCTGCTAATAACACTCACTAGTTTGACCACACCTTTCTACGAACGCCAACATACTAATGACCGATGGCGGTCAAACATTCTAAAGATCAACGTCCAAATCCTCTTCTCGTATCTTTCTTTTCCTCCTTCCATGTGGTTTATGCCCACCACTGGGCGTGGTGGACTATTTTCCTCCATCACCACAGTTGATTCACCTTACTCAGCCCACTGACTACAAACAACATTTATGGTTTTCAAATAAAATCTCCTAAGGAGTGTATCGAATATAAGCTATCTACATACATTTGCGTTGTACGCATGTATTTGTGATGGTTTTTTATGCTCCGAACACTGCATGCTGTGCGTTTGACTGTCAGCTTTCGTTTGTTTACTTGTTTAGTGCGGTTCAAATTCGGCGTTTTCAAAATGTCGTATTGAAAAGGAAGTGAAATTAAGGTTCTGGACACATGGCTAAGTGAGAAGGGTATTACTATGCGAAAATTGGCGAAGCGGTTTGGAATTCATCATGCGAGTGTTAAGACCATCATTAATAAGTTTGCGGAACAATACGTGATTTGGCCAAAAAAGCAGGAACGAGTGTCGGAATGATCCAGCGTATCAAGAGGCGAAACCACCTGAAGACCTACAAGAAGCAGAAAATCTCGAAACAAAGTGCAGAACAGAAGAAGCGAGCAGCAACAAGGGCCCGAAATTGTATTCGCGTCTTCTGCAGCGTCCGGATGTATGGTTTGGATGGACGATGAGACCTATGTAAAGGAGGACTCAAAAACCCTTCCAGGTCCACAATAATTTACTGCCGTCGTTGGGGAGGATGTGAGCGATGCGGACAGGTCGATTCAAGTGGAGAAATTCGGTCGAAAGGTACTGGTATGGCAAGCAATATGATCCCTGTGGTTTGAAGTCAACCATTTTTTACACTACCGGAACTATAAATGCGGGAAATCTATCGATCTGAGTGTCTCCAGAAGAGATTGTTGCCTTTATATACATGAAGCATAGTATACACCTCCACTGTTTTGGCCGGATTAAGCGTCGGCTCACCATGCCAAAACCACTCTCAATTGGCTTGCGGAAAGGGTATTGATTTCGTTGAGAAAATATCAATCCACCAAATTGCCCTCAGCTTCGACCCATCGAACGTTACTGGGCAATCCGTGAAGAGGGTCTTCAAGAAGACTGGTAAGGCAGCTGGGAACATGCAGGAGTTCAAAAAAATTGGGGTCAAGCGTCCAAAAAATGCGATGCAAAACTTGTCCGGAACTTGATGAAGAGCATTCGATCCAAAGTTCGAAAATTCGTGAAGGAATAACTTAAATTTCATCCGGTCTTCATTGTGTTCAAGTTTAACCTCGTACAATAAAGGATCAATTTTTTGTATGAATAAAATATCGGTTTTCAACATAATTTGAAAGAAAGTTTGTGGATAGCTTATTTTCGATACACTCCTTACTAGCTAATACCAATAACCTCACAATCTATTCCCCTACTTACTCATTAACCTAAATTACATCTAGTCTCTGTTAGACTGTGCGTCCGAAGCCAATTTCATTACAGAGTCTCTCGCACAACGACTGTGCTCAAAACGCACACCAGCAAATATCGATGTGTACGGCATCAGTCAATCGGTCAAAAAGGTGAAACACCAAACGACTATAAAGTTATAATACTGGTAGACCTTTGCCAAGAGTGAACTGTTCATTCTCAAGAATCGAAAAGAAGTTCTTGATTCCAACTGATCAGATCAACGTCGTGAGCTATGTTGAATTTGGGATCAGCAAGAGGAGAGGTGGCGAGTATGACCCATTTTGAAATATCTACTGTGGCAGTGGGTAAGATTCTTGTCAATGTGGGCAGAATCAAGACAATCCATGCTAGAAGTGTACGATTCAAATCGTGAGGACACAGTTCTGTGTCCTCCTTCTAAGTTAAACCCTGCTGACAAAATCTCTCGAGGAATTCTTCCGTAGGAATTGAAAACAGACACTCTGGCACGGGCCGCCTTATCTTCGGCAAAACTCGGACGCAAGGCCGGACAATTGCATTCAACTGTCGCCACTCCACAAACAAGCTCGCACAGATGAGGGTCGGCAAGTTGTTGTCGTCGTTACTACCACTCTGGCTTCGACCGAATTTATCGAACAGCACTCCACTCTCTCACTGTTAGAACGAAAGGTTGCCTGGCTGCTAAGATTTGTTCGAAATTGTCGCATCAAAGATCCTAGAAATCGCCAATTTGGTCCACTCTTGCACTCAGAGTTGGAAGACGCGTTAAAGCATTTGATCAAGCAAACGCAGGTCACCTACTTTTCGATGGAAATCGACTTCCTCAAGAAGCACACTGGACCAACCCACAAAGAGTTCACCTTCAAGTCCCAGCTAAAAACTCTCAATCCTTTCGTTGATGCTGAAGGCTTACTTCGAATTACTGGACGACTGCAGAATCTCAACATCCCGTACGATACTAAGCATCCTTTGGTTCTACCTCAAAAGGCCCACTTGACCGATCTCATATTCCGGCAGACTCACCTTCGCATGCTTCATGCCGGACCACAGCTGCTTCTTGCGACTCTACGTCAGCGTTATTGGCCAATCAGGGGACGAGACCTTGCAAAACAGCTAGTCAGAGAATGCATCACCTGCTTCCGTTGCAATCCACGGAGCATCTGTCAAATCATGGGACCACTGCCAGTATCACGAGTGACAGCGTCGCGCGCGTTTATCAATTGCGGTGTTGATTATTGCGGTCCGTTCTTCGTGAAAATTCCGAATCGTCGCGGTCCGTCGGTTAAAGTATTCGTTGCAATATTCGTGTGCATGGCGTCGAAAGCAGTGCACATTGACATGGTGTACAGTCTCACGTCCGACGCGTTCGTTAACGTACTCAAACGCCTCGTCGGGCGTCGCGGACGCGTGGCCAACATCTACTGCGATAACGCACAAACGTTCGTTGGTGCCAATCGTCTTCTCGAGGAGAATCGCCAAAAATTCAACACCATGCACCAATCGAAAGAACTTCTCATGTTTTGCGTGAACAATGGAATAACGTTCCATTTTAATCCTGCTCGCTCGCCTCACTTCGGCGGCCTGTGGGAGGCCTCCGTAAAAACTTTCAAGTATCATCTGTACCGTGTGATGAAAGATACGCTGCTAAACACAGATGATTTCGGCACCCTGATCGTCCAGATTGAGGGGATAATGAACTCTCGTCCACTCACTCCACTCTCATCGGATCCATCGGACGTAGTCGCCTTAACTCCTGGGCATTTTCTCGTTGGAGAACCTCTTCACTCTCTTCCCGAGCCGAATCTCTGCGATATCCCTATTAATCGGCTTGATTCATTCCAGAAGATGCAACAACGACTTCAGCATTTCTGGAGAGCATGGTCACGTGACTATGTGGCCCAGCTGCACAACAGAAAAAAAATGGCCAGTAGTCCATCCAGACATCAAGGTGGGAATACTAGTACTTCTAAAAGATAACAATTCTCCACCACTGCGTTGGAACCTTGGCAGGATCGACCAGGTATTCTTCGGCAAAGATGGACACGTGCGTGTGGTTCAGGTACGAACTGCACATGGTACATATCGACGGGCAATCACCGAGGTTTGTCCATTACCCATCGATCATCACACCGAGCGAGACGACCGCGCTGCACCTACATCTGCGTCACCATCCAATACCCAGCGTGGGGACGCTCAGTAATCAGTTGAAAGTGGCCTTTCAACGGGGCCCGACATGTTGAAAATCGTTATAAGCTTTTTTCTATAAACCAATTAAACTATGAATTCCAAATGTAGAACCCCATTAAAATTCAATTGTTGTTTCCCCCAAATCAAAGTGAGCCAAACCGATAAGATTAGAATAGGCAGACTATCAGCTCATTCCCTTATCAGTATGTCCTTCTCGCTTTGATACGATCGCTTAACGATCGTGCCTCGATAACCCGATCATCTATTAGGCATAGAAACTTTAAAATCGTTTGGTTCTCACAAAATCAAGGACAGTAATACATCGATCACTTTCGAGACAACACATCCCTTTTGTGTTCTCAGTGCGTGAAAGAAAACTCACTTAAGAATAGTCCTTCTCCGTTCGCATTCGCTTGGTTTTCGGAAGTGCATCCAAGAGAAAATCCGGATTCATCAAAGGTGTCGTTCCTGTTCTGCAGCTGCTGTTGTTCGCCGTGTCTACCGCCGCTTCGTCCAGGTTTGCCAACAGATACTCAAGAACAATCAACTAACTACTGGAAAATTCAAAGAACTATAAGAATTACTGCTAGTGGCTGTTATAGGTTGTATACTTATTTATTTAATGAAGACCCTGATTGGAATAGAAAAATTTCACAAGATTGGAGTACTCGGAATCTGAACACAAAAGCTACAAAATATGGAAAGTCAAATGAGGCCAAAGCATTTCTTTGTTACAGGAAAAAAGAAATCCGTTTATGAAAAGATGTGGGTTAATGATTAAACCAGAAGAATGTTGGTTTACAGCATCACCTGACGGTGTCGATCCATTTGGAAACATCATACTCGAGATTAAATGCCCAACAATTGGACAAACAGGCTCGGTTAAAGAGATACTGAATAGCGAAACAGTGAAAACATACATACAATATTGTACTGATCGCGGGATTTGCAAGCTATACGAAAAACATACTTATTATTGTCAAGTACAAATGTGTATGTGGGTGTGTGGTACTCCAAATTGTGATTTTATATTGTACTCACTGAAAGATGACGATTTTTTGCTCATTGAAGTTTCGTTTGATTTGAAATTCGTTGAAAATATAGTTAATGGTTTAAAAGAATTGTATTTTTCGAAAATGCTATTACATTTGTTGCCTAAAAGTAATTAAAGTTATTGAAAAGAATGAGCACTGTCGTTATTTTTTCTATCTCTAGAAGAAGTTTACAATAGAATAGACCAGTCGATTATCGCTCTGCTCAACTAGACCTACTGTAACTGGGTCTTATAATTACGGGAACCGGGAACATCATGGATTTCCAGACGGCCGAGAGAATGAAATTCGATTTAGATGAAAATGTACTGTTACATCAGTAAATAGTTGTAAAAATTAAGTATATTTGTTCAAAGTACAGTTTTCGTCTAACTTGCATGAAACTTGTGACGGTTCTGGAAACGGCTTTTGTTGACTTTTTTCTTCTTTTTAGCTTGTAAATACTTGTATCACTCCCCTCGCTATAAGCATGGAGTGAATCATCCCAAGCATAAACGATAACCACTCGCCAGATTTTAAAATTTGTCGTCGCGTAGGATTGGATTAGATAAATTCACTATTCCGCAGACAATAGCAATGATGTCATCTATATGACCAAGGATACTGGTATCGATGCTACCATGAAAAACAGAAAATATTTTTATGCGTTGCATTATGCGTTCCACGTGTACGCGAGCCTTGGCGAAGGATTCGTTCAAACCCGCTTCCTCCGGTGATAGTTGGTTGCTGGTTAGCTTTGGTGGTTTATGCAGCTTAATACCCTATGCAGTCAATTCATGATCGATGTTGAACCCTTTATCTACCATTAACTCATCGATATGTTGTTAAAACCGATCGATCAAATGTTCCGAGTTGAAAATAAACTTATCCGATGCTTTGCCAGAATACGCACTGCTATAGAACGATATCATTCCAGCTGGTGTGACACCTATCAAAAACTTTACAGTTCGTCTGCTTTTATAATGTGAATACGTTGAAATCCGGCAATTTAAACATTTCAGCGTAGCCACTGGAACTTCTGTACAGTATAAAACCATTGTGACATTAGAAAACATAGTGGGATGTTTTGCAGAATTTCTTCTTTTGCTGGCAAATATACAAATCTCTCCAAAATTTGTCGAACAATTTGTACTGTAAATCCGAAGTATCGTCCTACCGTAGAGGCACTGCTCTTGTACAATGTGCCAAGTGCTGCGAAGGTTAAGTTCTGTTTCAGCTTGACCAGAACTAGAATAACACGGTCAGTGGAATGCATTTTATAACTCTTCGAATACACAGAGCATTCCAGTTTCCTTGCAGCAAGGCATATCTCTTGCAATAAAACAAGGTTTTGTATTCCTGTACACGTGATGACGTCTTCGTTATTCACTAGCAAATCAGATAAAACGAATTTGGTTTTTCTCTTTTCACAAGGTGTATTTAATTGTGACGATTGTAGATCAAGTTGAGTCAGTGTTCGATCTTGTTTACTAGGTCCTGAAGCCAGTGCTGGATCATCACATTGTCCACAATCTGGGATATAATTGGTAGAATAATCTGTACCGCTATCTTGTTCGAGTATGTTCTTTCTAGAATCTTCAAGTACATCTTGTTCATAGGTGGCATGAATATCATCAATATCGTCTTTAGATGACATTGAAGTATGTGGACTATCATCACTGCAACAAGTTTGAAAATTCAAGAAACTGCTGTCACCTTTGTTACATGTTGTTGGAAGATTTTGTGATGGTATCGCTAAGAGGTTGAGCCGATGTGATCCTAAAAGACTAGAAGAGTAAAAATAGCGAAGAAGTATTTCAAACCAAAACTCCTTTAAATAAATGATATCATATAACTAAGCATAGTTATATCGAGAGTACCCCATTTGGCATAAGCCTTCTTCGGCTTGGTGATACCGTGATTTACCCACTAGGCTATCTAGGGTTGCAGCTACTCAGTTTGATTAACTTACATTCGTTTGCCGATAGCTCATTCCAGATTCTGAGTTTCAAATTTTGAAGTATGATGGACTTGTTCAATGCTTCATAGCTCTTAATCTTGTATCTTCGCTTTGAGAGCGTATATTCGGCGTAACACTCACGGTAAGTTTTCGCCGAAGAAATTAGAGATAGAACAATGTAGTGTTGTACAAAGTTGTAGGTTTGATTAAGTACCACAAGGTCATCATACAACATATTTTGAAATTAAGGTTCTGGACTGAGCTCTCGGCAAACGAATGAAAGTGAGTTAAAATGAGGTAGTGTTGGTAGCTGACCGCACCCTACTTGACTATACATCTCTAATAAACGGAAACCTTACACCAACGAGAGCTCAAATGATATAGTGATCACGAATAATCTAAATCATACTTTGAACTGGTAACTATGCAAATTTGACTATACTGTTTTATTCATGTGACATACCTGGAATAAAATCAGCCAACATAAAATGCGAACTGCAAACTTTGGTATTCAACGGAAGTTTTTTTCCGTATCGGAGCACTCTCACCTACTCCTTATACCGAACGTCTTTTTTTTAGGGAAGCTATGCAGGTGAATATTGTTCCAAGTACGCAGGCTACAACCATAAACGGAACAACTTCTATTGCTTCGGGCCTTAAAAATATACCGATGATATGTATGGTCCCTTAAATGCTCTGGTTCATTATCCACAAGATTTAGAACCTTCCTACGTGGGCAGCGAACAAGCCTCTTGACACGCACGCTAGGAACAGCGTTATCTTTTAAAGAACGTGATGTTACTGTAACAAATATATAAATATACATTACTAATAGCAATAATTATGAACGAAATATATACCGTTTAATATAGCCCTTGCCTTGAAATGCCGTGGACACACCCTTATCCAGGCACTTGAGTTTTTCCGTAACGTGCAGAGCATTTTTCCACCGATTGAGCAGAATTTTTTGTTTTGCTGATGGAAATGCTGTAAGCATTTCTGTTGATCTGTTCCGGCACGTGGAGATACAGCATACTCCGAAGGATTTTATGTAGGGATCTGTTTTAGATAAATTCACTGATGGTACTGCATTGCGACTTATCACTCTACGGGTATCTAAAACATTCATTAATTTACATATAATTAATTGCATATAGTTTACAATTGATGAATAATTATACTTACTGACGATAAAATCTTTATCTGTGAAGTGTAAATAACAAATCTTCTCCTCTCGCTTGCCTCCATGCTTAATAAATTTGCATCACCTTGAAAATAATTTGTTGCTTCTTCCGGGAGCGGTAAACATACTCGTTATATCCTCTGTTTTGCAACCTGGAACGGCACATCGAGTCGGTTTCTTATTTTCCTTAAATAAAATAACCAATGATTCCACTTTGCATTGCATATACTTCCCTACCATACTTACCATTACGTAGCAAAAACTGTTTTCAACTGTTTTCCGGCAAATTTCGTTCTTCAATACGCTTGTTTTCGTGACAAAAAGTAATTTTAATGAAAATGTTTACGATTCTCATAGCCTTTTGACATTGTTTATGATTTGATCATCACATGCACAAGAGCGCCGCCTAGGTGTCATTAGAACGTTTAGCTTCTGAAATATTGTTTCATTGATACAGAATGTTCATTCGCTTCATATAGCTAGCGAAGCTAGAACCACGCACATTATGGCCAACGCTCACAATCAAAGCAGACATGCTGACGAAAGGAATAAATCCAAAGGTAAACAACTGAATGAGATAGAATTGACGTCAAATGACTTACTTGATTTGCTGCTTCTTACTCTCTTGTGTTACAATTGCTCCCTGCAATGATGGTTGGCCCACCTAAGCGCGCCTCGACAATGATCTCCTCACCAATGTTTTCCTCATCGACGTTTGTCTCACCGATACTCGCCTTCACCGATGTTGGCCACGATGACTCGCTCTCGTTGATTTGATTATTTAGGATTCACTCTCACTGATGGTTGCGCAGGTTCTCACGCTCATCACCGGCTAAAACCTTCTCTTCTTGTGCTCACACCTACTGCATTCCCGATATTCTAATTCACTCTTACGAATTCGTAGATCAGAGCTCTCACTAGTCTCTTATAGCTCACGATAACTGCTGAAATCTTACTATCACTTACTATTTTCGACCGTTGCCGTTTTCTGCCTATCAGCCTCACTTTCACGTAAATTTTCAGGGCGCTGAGTTACTGCCTGTCTTCTCTCAACCGTAACAAAAGAGGTCTTTGCACTTTCTTTGCTACACTTCACTCCTGCGTTTTTGAAATGGCGGACTAAGCGGGACAATTAAAATTCAATGGCTACTCTGCTTTTCGCAAATCACGCTACGAAATTCACTCACAGATTTTTTTTTTGAGTTTTGCACTATTCTCCACAAATCGTATCGTCTTAATTTTCTTGGAAACTAGCTCTTTTAAGCTTTCTGTCAATAGCACACTTTTAGCAAACGAAAAAAAGACAACTGCGCTACATGGCTTCAAATGCACGCTTCTACTAACCCCTGCGAGTAAAATTACTTCTTTTCTTCACTATTTCACTTATCGTAACTTTAAATTCCAAATTGCTTCTCTAGTCGTCGTCACTTGTTACGGTTGTCATATTTCTCTTTAAAATATCAAAAAACATGTCCAGTTTTTTATAGCTTCAAAATACTAGAGCTGGGGTCGATCTGCAAGGACTCCTTACAGGATACCTTAGACAATTTGTCTACTTGGGCTCTAAAGCTAGGTATCGAATTCTCTACGGAGAAAACTGAGTTGGTAGTTTTTTCTAGGAAGCATAACCCAGAACAACCGAAGCTTCAAATTTGGGGTAAGCCGATAACTCATTCTATGTCCTCTAAATATCTTGGGGTCTGGTTCGATTCAAAGTGCACCTGGAGGTCCCACATTGAGTATCTGAAGCGAAAGTGCCAGCCAAGGATCAACTTTCTCTGCACAATTACCGGGACCTGGTGGGGAGCGCATCCGCAAGATCTTCTAACGTTGTACCGGACAACGATTTTGTCGGTTATGGAATACGGTAGTTTTTGTTTTCAGTCAGCGGCTCGGTCGCACTTCATTAAACTGGAACGTATTCAGTATCGGTGTCTTCGTATCGCGTTAGGTTGCATGCACTCGACTCACACCATGAGTCTTGAAGTGCTGGCTGGCATGTTGCCACTCTCGGATCGGTTTTCAGAATTATCTCTCCGGCTCCTCACCAGGTGTGAAGTTATGAACCCTCAGGTGATCGAACATTTTGAGAAGCTCCTTGAGTTGAATCCTCAAACCCGCTTCATGACCTTGTACCATTTGTACATAACACAGGATCGTGTTTGCTTCTCCGATTTCGGCAGTTCGGTTCATTTTGATTTATCCATGAAGCAGGAGCTTCACGTGAATCCCAGAGCATCATCGTCCTATGATTGCTCCGGTGATATTTGCTGCAAAGTTTGGCCAAGTTGATTCCACTAAATCGTTCTTCACTGACGGATCATTGATAGAGGAGTCAGCAGGCTTTGGAATATTTAATGAAATTTATAGCGCCAATCGTAAACTTCATGCTCCTTGTTCCGTATGTGTCGCTGAATTAGCGGCAATACATTTTACGCTAGAAATTGTTGCCTCATTAACACCGGATCAGTACTTCATTTTCACGGATAGTCTCAGTTCTATAGAGGCTATTCGCTCCTTGAGGCCGGTAAAGCACTCCTCGTATTTTCTCATGAAAATACAGGAGCTTCTGAGTGCTTTATCTTCGCGTTATTTTATCATCACCTTTGTATGGGTCCCATCTCATTGTTCGATTCCGGGCAATGAGAAAGCGGACTCGCTTGCCAAGGTGGGTGCTATGGAAGGCGATATTTGTGATCGACAAATCGCCTTCAACGAATTTTTTCCTATTTTTCGTCAACAGTCACTCGTCAGCTGGCAGTATAAATGGAGTAAAGGAGATTTGGGGCGATGGCAACATTCTATCATCGTAAAGGTGTCGAAGAAATCTTGGTTTAGGGGGATGGATGTGGGTCGAGACTTCATTCGTGTCATGTCTCGCCTCATGTCCAATCATTATTCTTTGAACGCTCATTTATACCGGGTTGGGCTGAGCGACAGCAATCTCTGTGAGTGTGGACATGGCTATCAAGACGCAGACCACGTTATTTGGTCTTGTGCTGAACATTGTGGAGTCAGATCTGAGCTTTATGATTCCCTTCGGGCTCGAGGTAGACAACCTAAAGTGCCAATCCGAGATATTTTGGCTGTACGTGATTTGGAGTACATGAAACTCATTTATGTGTTTTTGACTAACATTAGCCTTAGATTGTAGTTAGTTTAACCTGTATGTTTAGTTTAAGTTATTTTTATATATGTGTGTGTGTGTGTGTTTTTTCTTTTTCAAAAAATTTTCAAGCCAAAAAACCATAAATTGTATAGTTATAAGTGCTTCGATAATTTAGAATTTAAATTTAATGTGTTATGTAAACCATACTTTGAATTCCCATTCTCTTTCCCATCCGTAATTTGTAATCCCTATTAACCTCGAGACGGCCGCGAGTTATCGGCTCTATCCTCCTAACCTTAGTTTTAAGATAAATGATGTATAAAAGTATGAAAATTTGGCTCTGTAAAGTTAATTCGATTGAGCCTGCACAAATAAATGAAAATTTAAAAAAAAAATACTACAGCTCAACTCTGGCTCACGTTTATTCGATGATATCTGATCCAACAGCTTCTTATCGTTTTCTCTCTTACTTCACATATATAGCTACAAGATCTCTGATAGGGCTCCGACCATTTTCCCAATCGTCACAGTCCCGTGTGATAAAATCGTTCAAGAAGACCCAGACGACCCAGCGCCGAGCTGGCAGCAGAAAAGAAGCGAAGACGAATGACCCCATGAACGCAAGGAAGGCGATGGATTACTTTAAGCACAATCCGAACTATTCGATTTGGGGTCGTGGTCAAAAAGGTCCATTCTTTCAGCTGGTTCGTCCAGCAGATAATGAAGCGGGTCGGATTTTATGTACCTAATCGAACCGAGAATATATTGACGAAATTCCGCGCCAAGAAGCTGTACCGCGAGTTGTTGGTGCGCAAAAAATGCATCGTAATAGACACGTACATTAAAGCGGAAGCGAAGCAGATCTCCGGCATGGAGTTTTTCGTCGAAAAGTCCCACCTGTCGTCGACAAATTTGCCAAGAAGTATTTGGTTTGGCAGATTTGGCAGGAATTTGAGTCCATTTTTTCCGACGCAGGGTTGAAGTCCTAAAAAATAGCTTATTTTATGAGAAAAATATGGAAACTCAAATTGTGTTGGTCTCATTCAGGGTTGACCCCAGTAGGGATCCCATATTGCCCGATGTTTCCCTTACTTTGGATGCAAAATAGAATTATTTCCTAAGAATTTAACTCGGTGCTACTAAATTGAACCCAAGTGCACTGTTAATTTGCAGAAATTTGCTGGAGAATTGAATGAAACAAATCTTACTCTAAGTGAATACCAGGAAGTGGTCTATTTCACCCGATTTTCCCTCATATGAATTATTTGGTTTTTAAGATTGGCGCCAGTAACATTACTCTCATTTTCACGGTGCTTATGTCAAAATGCCTGGAGAATCGAATGGTTATGGTGTCGTTTAGGGTTGGCTTCAGAAAATTGTCCATAACACACGATTTCCCATCAGACCTGCATAACTCATATAACGCATAGCGTATGAGTTTATCAAATTATGAGAGGAAATCGGGTAAAATGGACCATTTTTTGAGGTAAATCCTAAACGAAACCAACACCATTCGAATCTCCGGAATTTTTTACAAAAGCAAAGTGCAAGTGAGAGTAATATTACTGGCGCCAATCTTCAGAACCTCATGGTATATGAGTTTGTTCAAGTATGAGGAGAAATCGGGTAAAATGGACCATTTACTGGCATCCGAACAAAGTAAAATTTATTTCATTCAATTCTCCAGATTTTTCTGCAAATTTACAGTGCACTTGGTTTCAATTTAGTAGCACCGAGTTGAATTCTTGGGGTATAATTCTAGTTTGCATTCAAAATGCGGGAAGAAACGGGCAAAATGAGACACTTACTGTTATCAACCCTAAATGAAACTAAAAACTTTAGATTCTCCCCATTTTTCCCATAAGAAATGCCTTTTTTTATAGACTCTTACTCTTCGTCGTCTAAATTAATGGGAATATGGGTTCTTTTTTACTCACTGTGCGACGATTTAAAAAAAAAGTTGCGCAACAGATTTATGATGTTTTTTATATGGATTGAATTAGTTAGAACGGAAAATAACAACCCGCAACCAAAGCTGACCAAATAAGTGCGTTTTTTATCAAGCTATCAACAGTCACACGCTATTGCTAAACTGTTTGAGACTGTTGGTAGAAAAAGGGCAACATTTCTCGAGTAATCATGATTAGGGCCTAAAGGCCAATTGAAAACAACGATTTTAACTTAGACGAATGCTATGACTCCTACCATATTTAAATAAACCCTATGATAGAGCAAACATTCCTCAACCAGATGCGGCTTTCAATTTTCAAGAGCGTTTTGAGACTCGAGAGAAATCGACTTTTAAAGTAATTGTTCACATTTGGCTTTTAGGCCCTTATCCTGAATTACTCGAGGTTTTCCTCTTTCTGTTTCATATGCTCTGCGTTTGCGCAAACTGTACAAAAACATTATAGTTGGCCATGCGACGACAGAGCGGACTGTGGTGTATTGGCAGAGCCTTATGTCGAACATCAGTTTGGTTCGTCTCGTATGCTTTATACTGGCGTTGATAGCATTGTCTCGACAGGAGAGAGGCACAAAAATGTAGTACAAAGGAAATTTCATAAGAGGGGACGGGCTTCAGTTATAAAATCAGCCACCGGCAACAAAGCAAAATAATTTTTCAACTGAGGGGTGTGACTATGGCTGCTTAGAATATGGATCAAACCGAATGAAAAGAAGATGACTATTTGAATAATTTGGTACCCCTTTTTGAGGACCCGGAAAGGGAAAACCATAACTTAAATTTTTTGGGAGCCAAAGTAGGTCATTTTTAACTACAAAACTTTACCTAAAAGCAATTAATTGAATTTTTAAGCTAAAAATATGTGAAATTTTCTGATCAAAAAGTGTACAAAAGAAATGATTCTGTTCAGTCAAACGAGAGCTATTAGCGCTCAAAAACCTTACACTTGTGCGTAATGCTCTCATTTTTCAGTGCGTTGATTCCACCACAGAACTAAAATTTCACCGACAACGTGCTTCCAGCGCAGGTTTTCTTATGTTTACTTACTAATTTCATTTATAATTTTTTAATCCTCCAAGTGTTGTTTCACTCTTTCGCCAAGCCCCTTCAAAACGGAAACTGCACGTCCGTTTCGAAACTTTTTCAGAAAACAAGCACATCATTATGAAAATTGCACTGTACAATCCACCAATTTGAATTAGCGCCAAGCCGAAACAGAAACACAAACTTTCCACCTCCATTCTTCCGTCCGTCAATTCGACCAAAGAGCTAACCGTCAGTCAACTTCTTCTTCAAAATAAAAACTGCAAGTTTTTTCTCACTCTTCGACTTTTTTGCTTTCTTTCCTAGGGATGATGTCTTCACTTTTTCCCAGCTGGTTGCTAGTTTTCAATTTTTAAACCCACACACATTCTCCTTTTCCCCCGTTTGTCCCACAAACTACCCTCGTCGAACAAACTTCGATCATCAAACACGAAAAAGTGAGCCATAAACTAAGTTTTTCTCTCTCTTCAACGCTCATCGGAACGGATCTTGGCCGTTAGTTTCCCGACCGGGAGGGAGGGGGGGGGGGAGAAGAAAACCTCTTAATACACCTTCGCCACCGCCATCAGCCCAGCTGATGCCGATGAAGTAAAACTATTCAAAGCTTCGTTAGAGACCAACCAAACCAACTAACGAGGACCAGCAAAGCAGGCCAGGCGAAAAAGGTAAAGAGGAAAGTAGATCTTGTATTACGACGCGGTCCAAGTCCAAGTTTTTCCTTTGTTGTCTGAATAAATATTTGTGCTTTTATCCGGTATTCTTTTTCCGACTACCTCTTGTGCCGTTCGGTTGTTGGTTGGTTACTGCCTGTGGGAAAGTCTTTCACTTTTTGCTGTCGGTTTCTTCCTGTTCCTCCGCTCCCAATCGCCATTGAGGATGACTGTTGTGTGAGCAAAAGTGTCTTACTGCCTATGGCGCTGGTTTATTCGAACGAGACAGAAATACCCATAGTAAGCGGACACGTCCGACAAAATAACTTCATTTCGGTCAAAAGACTGACGGATTTGGCCAGGAAGAAACCCATTTTCACGATGAGCTGCGTGAATATATTTCGGTTGTTCATTTGCTTTCTGCACCTTTTTCATTAAGTAACTGAATGGGGATTGGAGCTTTCATCAACATGATCATCATTAATGACCATTCATGGTGCGTTTCTTCTTTTTCTGTCCATTTCATGCTCCACTGCTGAGCGGTTTGCTGGCTCTAGACATACTTCTGCGGATATTAAGTGTGGGATTTGTATAATGTGCGACTCTGTTCGCAGGGAAGTCGAGAAAATCGAACCCATTGAGGTCGAGTTGGTATTTCCGGGCTCTCTTCTTGACTGTGGTTCAGATGTTGCAAGCATTAGTAGGCCAGTTGTTGAATACTATTGAAGGAAAACAATTATCACAAGTATCAACTGCTGCCAATGAGCGGCATTCAGATAATTTAGATAAGCTGTTGATTACTATCATTCATATCGATTTTTGGTTTTTATCGTTATTTATTCTTCAAGAAAAGCTCCGAGATGGTATTCGAGAGCTTTGAATTAATGTACCGGGTAAAAGGTAGGTGATGCCATTCCGATTATTCGGAATATTTTGTGCACTGTGTTTGGTATCAAATACGTTAGTTGAGAAAAGGAGGCTATGGTGCTGAACGGTCGTGACGATTGGGTTTTCTGCCGTTTTTGAAAATTTATAAATAATGCTGTGCAACGTTGAAGAGATACTTTCTTTCTAGTGGAAGAGAGTTTAAGCGACGAGGGCTTCAAATGGTGAGCTTACAACTTCGGAAGAAGTGTACGATCGACCTCCTGTTCTCACCAGGGCTTTTCATAAACCACGTAGACCTTTCAGGGTGGGGTAGCTTTGATAGGGCAGGGGTTGCTTGGAGCCACCCTAGAATTATCAGCAATCATCAATCTTTCTTCTCATCAGCAATCTTTCTTCTTCATATCACTAGCCATCTGCTAGTGAGAGAAAATGATCCCGATCTTAATGTAGAGATTTTCTACATTGCTTTGACATGTTCTGCAATATACAAACAGTCTAAAATAAATCGTTGAACATAACGCATCTCGGTAGTCTGTTTTTGATTCCGCAGTACAGTGTCGTTTCGGTTATTCCCAAGTTGAAGAAAAGTCCTTCGGTAGCAGAAAATCGTTCGTCTAACTCCGCCGCGATGACATTTAGGTCCTGGTCGAGCCGGATCAATCGGTTTGCGGTTAGTATTGCTGTCGAAGAGGGAACATTCGCGGAACCTCGCGTTACTGCCGTAGTGCAGTGAATAGTGACTTTTGGCAAGCTACAGCGTGCCATCCAGCGTGGTGTCTATTGTGTGTGAAGAGTACGTTGGCTCGGCTTGGGTCTGCATTGTGCTACAACGGACAATAGGAAATTGGTTAATGGCAGCAGAACACCATGCCGGTGGTGAGTACTCTGTTGGTAGAGGATATATCGTTATTGGTAACAAATCGTCGAAAAAGTTTCGTGTGCTTTCATTCCGGTTGAGCCGGTTGATTTTTATATGCGACAGCTGGTTTTTAATTGGCAGCAGGCCTTGATTGAGTATACGTGAGGGTAGAGAAGTACATTCGATTACCGTTCTCG
>JASCZW010016800.1:0-18062 GCA_034211315.2 Aedes japonicus | reverse complement strand
ATTATCAGATTTATTTCAAGCGTTTATAGACTAGGTGAATTATTAACATGTCCTGATACATATAACGTAAGTAGATCTATCGTAACGTAGCATTGTAACTTGATTTGTCATCATCAAAAAAAATATTATGTAATGTTTATGCAGAGAGTTTATTACTTACTAATAAAAAAATTGAAACTTATTATTCACTAATCAAGAGCCTGGCTTTCTCAGGTAATTCTGATGCAAGTGTTTCCGAAGACATCCTATTAGTCAGCGAAATTACAGGATCTGACGAAAAGAGCAACCTTTTAAAGACATCTTCAAAATTAACTGTTCTATTGAACTTTCTTGAGTGGAACTCCCGATATTTCCGAATGCACTTGTTTCTTGTCTCTCGAACTTCTTCGCTGCATCATTCGATTGAAGCACCGTATATTTAATTATAGCTGCTCCGTGAACAAGAAGTTTATGGACTGTTGGAGACAACGCATACCAACCATATAACATCTCGTACAATGCTCTAGTCTCTTCGGCATAACCTTCAAAAGAATTATAATTGATTCTTGCTTTACAGTTAATCACTGTAAAGAAGAATATGGAACCGCTCCAACAAATTTTCATCTAGTCCCAGAAATTTTTTGCCGTAATTTTCCATTCACCGAAAATCTTTCGTGCCGTGTTTCCGTCGTTGGAATTGCCACCTCCTGGAACCGGCTCACTAATGCGTAATCCTGTGAAAAAATCGTAAGAAATAGTTAGATGAAGTCAATTCAAAAATATTGAAGAATATACTATTCTTACCCAATTCCTCACGCATTTTCTTTCGAATTTCCGTTTAGCTCTGTTTGACTTGCTAACACGCCATGTAGGTTTATCAAGCACCAGTCTATAAGACACTTTTGATAACATTTCCATAGTTCGTATATACGCATGAAGAGGAGAAAAGCCATATTTATATTTGCCAGGATCATCAGAGTCTAGACCACTTCTGGAATTTTTCAGTTGTTTGCCAGATGTTCCACAAATATAGCAGGCTTGCGAGTTGGTTCCAGTCAAATCGTTGACGACTTTCGGTGTCCATCATCGTAAAGCAACATCACTGGGTTAACAGAAACGACTTGCTTGGATAACGTTACCATAACATTCTTCAAATTTTGAATTTGCACATTCATAAGAAGAACCTCGCTGTTTAGTTAGCTCTGCGCATTCTTTTTGCAAATACTAGTTTTATGGGTCTGCATAGGAAAATTGATGAAGGAAGATCATTATTCCATACAATTTCTTCAGTACCGTCAGATCTACGATGCCCAATCAATCGTAGAGGAACTAACGAGAGTGCGAAAATATGAGAATCTCTATATTCCTGCAGTTCGTGATCCTCGTCCTCGTCGATAAAACGTTCTTTATATCGAGCGTGATTGCTACTGTCATCACAACCCCATTTGTATAAAAGTGTATATTCATCAGATAGCACCATGTCTTGAGACATGACTCGACTAATCAAGCTTTAGAAAAGGCGCTTCGTGGTGTGGTCAACGAGATTCTGTACCGATACTTCAGCAACAGATGGTCGGATGGACAGATCTAATAGTAATAAATACAATAAATACGTAGCCAATGTTTCTGAGTAAATGTTTAAATACCTGTAGGATAGCACAATTTCTTAGCTTCGACTAATGTATTATACGATGGGTATATATCTGCTCCTCTACTTAAATTCACCTGCCGAATATCCATGTATTGAGCTTTTGAAAAACCATTCTTGCATAAGAATGCAAGACCTTCCTCAGCTGTAAGTGGATTAAATTTTTCTTGCCGCTTTTCCGTCGAAGATAGTAGATTGGCCGCTGCTGTTTCAGGATTTTGTGCTAATTTTTCTATCAACTTACCAGCTTTCTGGAACCCAGCTGACGCTACGGAAGTTGCTGCAGCAAACGAGATTTCATCTGCCGAATAATGGCTGAGAAGAGGTTCAACCTTTTTCTTCTTTAGTTTACGTTTTGCGTCTTTGAACGGTTTTGAAGGACGGCCGGCGGATGGTTTTGAGGTAGACGTAACATCGATAATAAATTCTCCTTCAAGCCAAATATTGTAGACGTTCAAAAACCGTTCGCGTTTTCGTCCAGCTGCACGCCATAATTTTTGAAACTTCAGCATCACCAGATGAAGCTTCTTACGCACCAAATCAACGTTAAGTTTTTCTTCGAATACCTTTTCTTTACAAATTCCAACAAATCTTTTTCTTCAGCTCCTTTCATTAGAAGAGATGAGAACGGCCAGAGAATTGCTAATGAATTAAATCGCGTTATTGAAATAACAATGCTCAAACAACCAATTTACTTACCTTGTTTCATTTTGAAAGCACGTAACACGAAAATTTTAAGCCAAAAAAAAGCAAAGCTTGCTTTGATTTGATCCCCAGTGGAATACGGTTGTAGATTTGCGGCATAAAAAATGATGTTTTCAACGTGCTGCTATTAAGCTAAATCAAAAAAGACCTTTCCCAAATTTTGCTGATATGTACTTCAAGATATACTTATTCAGCTGGTATATATAACTATCGGTTTCATTTGCGCCTTTTTGAAATGTAACGCTTGAATGTATCGGTTATAAAACAACAAAACTGATGATAACTTTTCACAGAAAAGTTGTACGGGTATGTTGTCATAGGAGCAAATATGCATTTTTATCTAAAATACAATCGCGTTGAACATAGTAGGCCTAAAAGATATATATTTTTCAAAATATGACAGAAATTCTGATTTTTGGCTTTTGATTCTTTGAGTGCGCTATATCTCAAAAAATAGAAGAGATAGACAAAAATAGTTTTCTACAAAGTTTTGATGCTTTTTATGTTTCATTACTTTGTAGAACATTTTGTATTTCTATCTATCAAAACAAAAAAGTTTGATAGTGAATTACTTTATTGGTCAAATTAGGCGTATAGGACACTTTTGCTAATGCTGATTTAACAACCCCCATGCTGTTTTGATCTAGACTACGTCTATCGGCTAGGGTAGAGGTTAAATTACAAATTGAAAAATAGCAACCATCACGAATATTTCAAACACTTTGAACACTAATAATTTTATCATTCCTCGCTAGATTTTCGAGACTGTAGCTTCAATCAGTAGGAACTGTCACGCCAATGTTTAAAAATATTATTAATAATTGACTTCAAATTAAATTAGACTTTAAACATAAGTGATAAGGATAATAGTCTCTAGTTAGTCGATCATATCAACACAAAAATCACTGCCAGCACATCTATTGCCCTCTCATCATACCAACATTTAAACTCATTCTAGAACCGATAAAGGATTTGTAAGAGCAAATCATAGAATTTTCGCACATACTTGCTTATCTATGCCTATCCAAGGTCCCGTTAGAACAGCACCTACGTTGCAAAGATGCTCAACGAAACGAATGAAACTAATCTAACATGTTAAACCACACAATGCATCAAACGGTATATCTTAGTCTACATCAACCGGTCGTATGTTATACACAACCTCACTGAGTTTCGGCAAGGCTTCTTGATCCAGTCGGTTAATGAAGCCTCTATTACAATAAAGGCTATTAAAGATAATAAAAACATTCATTACACATTGCTACATAGTCCTACGTTAATTTTGCGTACAGCCCGTAAAACTATAATTATTCTAACTTTTTTGTTCCTCATTTTGAAAAAACCGATCTGCAGACAAAATATAGAAAAAGTAATAGCGCGCATTTTTGCTCATTTAAATTTTTTAACACAAATTGTTATGTAAACGCATGGGGTAATTTTAACTAAAAAATATGCGTTTTCTTTTCGACCTTATGATTTTTTAAGCGAGAATTGCGAAAAAAAGCAACTTATTCTTGTTTTAATGCATATCAAGGAACAGGTAGCTCCAGAACAAAATCCTAATCTAATCCACATCCAATCTAAATTCAATCTAAATTCAATTCAAATCCAATCCAAATCCAATCCAAATCCAATCCAAATCCAATCAAAATCTCACTTGTTTTCTTTTCACGCCCATCTTTTCCATTACAACCTAGAAGAAAATATTAGAGATTATATTTTTTACTATTTACATTTGAATTATGTTGTATAGTAAATATATATTGATCAAGAAGTCGGTCAACATTGGCAGACATCAGTTTAAAAAAATGTTAAAAGAAAATGTCTAATGCCATAATAAAGCTGAGTTCACATGTTCTTTTACAAGGACCAAACAAAACAAATAAAGAGATCTGATCATATGATCAGGAACTCCGACCCGTTAATAAATAATGTAAGTACGTACTTGACGAACCAGCCCAGGAGGCTGAAAGCCACATTAATAATAATAATAAAAAAAGTACGTATTATCAACAGTATATACAGTTTTCTGAATGCATCACGAACACGTCGTGGTTCCGCGATACGCAACACTCGTATAACTTTAGCTAACCAGAACCAATTGCACAGGCGCACTAGTGATATATTCCATTGATTTCCACCGACATATTCCATTGAGACTGAAACGCTCTTAAATAGGTTATGTAAAATCCTAGAGGGTTTTGAGCTGTTTAGTGGAATACCTGTAACTAGAAATTAGAAGAAGAATTAGTATCTTCCATTTAATTCCAACTACCTTTGCTTATCTTCGACAGATACGCGTATTTCGTCTACAATGTGCAGACTTCTTCAGTGTCTCGTACTAATAACTCGACTGTCGAGTTATTAGTACGAGCCACTGAAGAAGTCTGCACATTGTAGACGAAATACGCGTATCTGTCGAAGATAAGCAAAGGTAGTTGGAATTAAATGGAAGATACTAATTCTTCTTCTAATTTCAGGTTATGTAAGTTATGTTGATGTTAAAATATCAAAAGTTCAACTTTATAAAATAGAATACGGACATGGAAGACACGTTCATAACTAAAATAAATATAAAATATATAAATAGATATAAAAGAGCAGGGACATTTCGTACCAATCGCTCCGTTCTAACATTTGCATTAAAGAAAATGGACTTTTTTGGATGGTGATAAAAAAAGCTTAGACAGATAGTTGCTCCTGATAAATTTCCCGTGGAAGTTAATCACTTAAGCTTACTTGCAAAAAAATGCTACGCCCTTGCGAGCGGCCTTCCGGCAGTTAACCGAAACATTTGCCATGGCGGACGAAAACATACGTGCAGGCATGTTTTTAAGTTCTTTCTTCGTTTTATTTATCAATTCCTCCTCAGTTTTCGCGGCAAAATTTTTGGAGTAAATCTTTCCCTTTCTCGCTGATTGTCAGCCACAGCAGCACCATCTTGGGGGACTTGGTGTGTGAAATGAACTTCACCTTGGAGCTCGCTTCCCTCGTGGGGGAAGTAAAATACGAAGTGCCCTGCCAGTCGTTGCCATCCAGGATGAGATAGGTCTCGTCGTCTCGAAAGTCGAGTTGCCCATCATATTCAACCGCTACCGCTGCGTCACTGACTGCAGCTCCGAAACCAGTGGACGTGACTTCCGCTTCCTGACATGTATGTTCATGTTTGCCTGGTACTTTTTCACTGTTTGGCCGGTTGAACCGACCTCCCGGCCAAGCGCACGCAGCGATGTAGCCACTTTTCCCTCGTTCTTCCTCTTCAGCATCCTTTGAAGCTTCTTGTCGCTCAGGGTAGTCGGCCTTGGGTTGGATGGTTGGTGTTTCATGGAGACGCTTGGTACTCTTTTACTTCTGTTGGGTGATGTTTTCGTTTGTTATTATACACGGCCAAAATTTTAACTCAATTTTTTGCCGTTTTCGGTTCACTCTCACCAATAATGGAATTTCACGAATTTGATTAAACGTAATTGGGATTGACAAGACGACAAATCAAAAACACCTACTTAAATCAGATGGATGTTTTTGATTTGTTGACTTATCAATCCCAGCGACATTTACTAGAATTTAAGTCACTGCCGTTTTGACGAAATCGAGCTCAAACCTAAATCGAAATTAAGTTTGATTTGTGGCTGTGTTGCGCTGTTTAACTCTTAACTCAGACAATATGATATACACTATTTAATAATATAATATATAATTTATCATAACTCAGGTGATAAACGGACATTAATAATCTTTTGTAAATAAAACGTTTCTTGATCAATATCCGTTCCAGATGATAGATGATAGGAATTCAAGCCATTAATATGCTAAAATATCGGAGTGGTCACCACCTAGAACAAGTTTGGTAAACGAAACCATTGAAGCAGGCGCTGCTTTGAAGGTGACGTGTTTTGCTTTTATTGCTTGGTTTTAGCTAGAGAAAAAAACCAAACATAATTGACAAATTCGAGTTAAGCTTTAGTAAGGTTAACCATCGTCGATGGCGCTCGGTAAATATGATATTTGGAGCTGCTCAAGCATAGTAATTGGAAATAAAATGAGCGCAAAATCTCAGATAATGGTAAAATTCCATATAATTTAAAAGATAGCCAGAATGTTAGTATCAATTTCAGAGGGCGCAGGTACTGTAGTGGTAAGCGTAGTTGCTCTTAACCTCAATCTGGTATCAATTCCAGTCGATGCCGTTGGGATTTTCTAAGACAAAAAATCTCGGATCACATCTCCCTTTGAAAGGTGGTAGTAAACAATGGGTCCGGTCAAATTAAAACCTTCACAAAATTTCAAATATTTTCCAAAGATCTGATCAGGCAATCTTCCTAAAACAACAAAACATTTTCTTAGTGTCAAAATTGTTAATAAGAATGCAAAAAGCAAAACATTTCAAGTCCTTTGATTTCTGTATTAATAGATCAATATACTATAATTATAAAGTCATACAACTAATTTAATAATGTATAAAGGGTGTTTCGATCATAATTTGGTCGAATTAAACTTGACGCATTTCCTCTCATCGTGCATTACAAAAATTTGCACACCCCTCATTTTGAAGATGTGTGCATGTAGTATCATGCCTCTATTTTGTTAGTTATCAAAATGTCGTCGAAGGAAGAGAAGCAACGCATCAAAATTTTGCACGTGCTTGGTGAAAATCCAAACTACTATCACGCCAGTTGGCAAAATTGTTGAATGTGGCTAAATAAACTATTTCCTACATATTAAAAGTGTTCGGTGAACGTTTGTCGACAGCCAGGAAAGCTGAATTGGGGAAAAAATCGAAGCCGGAGGCCACAGCGACGATAAAAAGAGTTGCCCGCTGTTTCGAGCGGAACGCCAATCTCTCCGTCCGGTATGTCACGAAGAAGCTGAAAGTGGCGCCTTCAACCATGGATAGAGCTGAAAAAAGAGCTGGACTATTGACTTACAAGAAACTGGTGATTCCAAATCGCGACGATAAACAAAACGCGTTACCAAAGCACGATCGCGAAAGCTGTACACGACGATGCTGACGAAGTTTGATTTCATGGTACAGGACGATGGTTCATTCCAAGGCAGACTTTAAACAGCTTACGGAATTTTATACGGCAATCGGACGGAGAAAGGTGGCAGATTAGTACATTAAACTGTCAAAGTTCGCGAAGAAATATCTGGTATAGCAGGCCATCTGTACCTGTGACTTGAAGAGCAACGTTTACATTGCGACCGGAACCGTCAACCAGGAAATTTATCTGAGCGAGTGCCTACAAAAACGTCTACTGCCTTTCCTGAAGCGACACAATTGTTCCGTTCTATTTTGGTCGGATTTGGCATCCCAAGTAGCACACTTGTCGTAAGCCAGTTGGAAATGCTTCTCTATGACTGAATTCAGTCCTAAACAAGTATTTACAACTTATTTTGAAGAGCGTGTGCTACTGGGGATCTTGCCATTACGGAAAAAAGGCCATGAAGTGGTATGCTGCCAACAACGTTCCAGTGGTGCCCAAGGACAAGAACCCTCCCAACACGCCAGAGCTCCGCCTAGTCGAACAATATTGGGCCATTGTCAAACGGAAACTTGAGAAGACTCAAAAACCTGTTGTGAGCGAGAAACAGTTCAAGGCAAACTGGCATTCTGCGGAGAATAACGTGGACAAGGAGACTGTACAAAATCTTATGGCAGGTGTTTAGCAAAAGACCCAAGGATTCGCATTCAGTAAAAAGGAAATTTAGCTGAATACTTCTCCTGTATTCTGTATTAACTGAACTTGAAAAAGAAAAAGAGTTTGACTTATTAATAAAAACTTTAATTGACTCACACACATTATTGTTTCACCAAATTTTGATCGAAACACCCTGTATTTCAGGATAAATGTGTTATATAAAATGATATATGCTAGGCATGAAACGTGAGCAAGTATGAGATAGGTTCAACCAATATATTCAAGACTGGGCCTGTAGGCCATTGGAGAATTCGACAGCAAGGAAAGATTACCGACTGTACCGGAAATGAAGCATGACAGTTCCGGAGCAGACGTGGCAGCTCTGTATGAGCAGTTGGAGTCGGTTGAGCGGTACGATTCGGAACATACATAGGAACTAGTTGCACCAAGCAAAATTGTCAAAAGTGCCTTGCCTTTGACGGTTTTGGATGGGAAACTGTTTTCCATGGGAGGATACGATGGACAGACCTTTTTGGCACCTTGATTTCGTAAAGCACTTGGTTTACTTTTTTGCAGACCATCTGGCCTAAACGCTAGATATGATCAAGAACATTTTAATGAACGATGAAGCAGATCAGAACATGAGCCCAGTTGAGCTGTTCTGGTACGAAGCGTTTGTGAACAAAATTGATTAATTAATTAATTGGCTTGATATAAAGTGTATACTAAGAAATAAATAAACAAATTCTACTTTTCCAATTTTTCTTACCACAAAATCCTCGGCGAGTGATCTCATTAAGCAGGAAAATTTTTTGAGCTGCTGCCACCACGGTTCACTGGGCCTGTTGATAATTTTGTTGATTCAAGCTGTTCCTAGGGTGGCCACTCAGGCCGGATATGCACACCCTTTGAACAGCACTGTGGTCTATTCCATCTTGGTTCTGCATTTGAAGTTGTGGTTGCATTTGCTGTTGCTCTTCCTACTGTTGCTGATGTTGAGATTTCTGGTTCTGTTGAGAGGGAAATCCTTATTATGCAAGGTTTTATGGTTATTCAAACGGTTATAGGTTTGGCTCATCTTGTATGGAAACGTACTAACGAGCTCAAACCACCTACATTTGACTGCTGTTGTTGTTGGTTTTGTTGAGATTGCTGCTACAGAAATCATACACAAATAAGATCAAATTTACAAATGTTATTGTGTACACCTGAACCATATTCTTACGGTGGCCTGCTGTTGTTGTTGCTGTCATTTGCTTTCACTTTTGTCGTCCTGATCTTCATCGGTGAGAAATTGACGCTTTGGATAAGGAAATAAGGAATAGTGCAGCCGTCAAAGACGTCTGCTTTAGCCATGGGTCTTCCGATCATTAGGGATCCAACATTGCCATTTCCGAAGTAATGCGCTTGTTCGGATCCTTTAGCAGCAAATTTTGAAGAAGGTGAAAGGCCTTACTATCCGGTTTAAACTTTTTTTGGCATCCTACAAAAGATACTTACTGCGTCTTTCGTTACATTTAAGCGGTTGTGATCTACAATTCTGGTGAGCGCTTTCCATTCTGGTGAGCGCAGTCATCCTGTTGATCAAATTCGATTGGTCACTTCTTAAGAAACAGCTTGATTGTGATCTATATAGACACCCTGTAATGATCACTTAAAGATGCGATAGGAGATCATTGCCCCCTCAAAATGTAGCACGTAGTAAAATGTTTCGTGTCTTCTCTAACTTAATTTGAAGAAATTGAGTAAACGAGTGGAAATTAATCGGGCATGATCTCACATATGCATCCATCGAACCATTTTGAACGGCCGTTGTGATAATAGCACCAACATTTTTTTACATACGTATAGCATGCTGTCAATTACTAATGCATTCTCTCCTTTTTCCTGTGCTCTTTCCTATCCCATGACAACAATATCATACTAAATCAAATGAAGCAATAAGAAAAGAACGGTATATAATCCTTACCAATAATACTTTCAGCCAAATTTTCTAGCACAAGGTAAGCAATCAAATGACCATAACAGAACATACTAAATGTTAAATAACATACAACGAGGAAAGGGACCATCGGGGCACCTAAGTAAAAGCATGGGACTACCCTCTCCCTATTGTTAGCATTTCGTGGAACAAGGGTGGGCTCTTCGACCGCCTCGATTCTAGTGCTGTCAGTGTGAACTTGCAGAGATTCTCTTCCCTATGTTCACGGGTTGCGGGTAAGTGTCTCTACCAGAGCTGGTGAATCTCACGGCCATCATTTGACAATGAAAAATTAGGCAATCTCATTTTCACGAGAAGAAATGAACTATCATAAGATTTCTTGTCGTTCTCACACCATCATGCAGTCATGAGATTTTTTCTCATGCGATTTTGTTTTACAAATTTCTAAATAGTTTACCTAAAATTAGCCAAGCAATTATATGTAATCGACAGAGTGGACGTTTTATTTCAGGTTTTGTTATGAAACTTACAACTATATCAATAAATGTGTTTATAATAGCGATGACCAAAACACTGTCACGTGCTGTCAAGACGAAAAATTCGATGAGATTTGAAACAAAATCTCTATCATCGTTTTCTCGCCCGATGAGATTTTCAAACGTAGTTCAGTAAAAATCATAGGTCATTTTTCATTAAATATGACATTACGGGCTACAGGAGCTTGATGATCATAAACAACAAACGAATCCTGATCAAATAGTTTTTCCACTGCTTTTTCCACTGCTATGGATAGTTACCTTGCTACAATAGATGGAAGTGTTACATCATCATCATCATCATCATCATCAAAATTCGGGAATGCTAAGATGGAATGTCGGCTTTCCTGCGTGAGGAGATTTTCTAGATCAGAGAAGGCGAATTGGTGAGATGTTTTCAGATAACCAAAAGTATACTCTGTTTACATATAAGGTGTATTTTGTGGCAGATGAGGTGGACGAACATCACATCGGCGAATATTGATTCAAGCAATGCCATACAGCCCCACTAACAATGGTTTTATTGCGTTCCATGATTCCACAACGATTGATATCGAAATTAGGCGATGTTGACTTACCGAATCTTTCAACTAATTTGTCCGTACCTGACTTTTTCCTGAAAGGAAATGTTGATGCCGATAGACCAGCCAATCTCCAACATCTATGTATGTTGGCATTGATATACGCTGAGATCGTTGCCATTCAACCCGAAACACTACAAAAGTTATGGAAAATGTCGAAAAACGGTTCGATTTGTGTGTGGAATCCAAGTAGCCGATGCCAGCTTCAAAAAGTGACCGAGTAAATTGTTAAGGACCCAATTTCAATAAAAAAAATTATTACAAAAAATGCACTGACTACCAAATTATTAAAAAAAACGAAAAAATAAAAATAAAAATAAAAATAAAATAAATAAAAAATACGTCATTTGAATATACTTCAGATATCTATCTGATATACAAAGACATTCGTGCAGCGCTTATCATGTTTCAAAAAGACCTCAGAATGTACCATCCAGAACCAATTCCAAATCCAATCCAAATCCAATCCAGATCCAATCCAAATCCAATCCAAATCTAATCCAAATCCAACCCAAATCCAATCCAAATCCAATCCAAATCCAATCAGAATGTCACCTTCGTGGGACCGTAAGAAGGGCAGCAGACGCTTCTGGAGACATTCTCCCTTTATATATTTGGCCGTTGAAAGTGCCGGTCGTTATGTATGATTGCTGAATTTGCCGCACCCACAGATCGACTGCCACACCAAGTACTTCTTAAAAAATTTGTCGACCTTCTTCTTCCGGAACCCCTCCGGAAAATCCAGACAGGCCTTGCCGACGAAAAACTCCAGGCCGGGGATCTGCTTGGCGTCCGCTTTAATAACGTCTCGTCGTCCATTACGATGCATTTCGGCTGCCCCAACGAGTCGCGGTACAAAATGGTTCAGATTTAAAGAAATCCCTCACTTTCCTTGCGTTCATGGGGTCGGTTTTCTTCGCTCTTTTGCTGCCAGCACACCTCTGGGTCGTCTGGGTCTCCTTGAACGACCACACGGTACACTTAAAAATCTAAAAATATTGATTCTATGGATGGATGTCCATGTCACTCGTACAACCATCTAGTACTTGTATCACCTACGAATTTGTGCGACATGATCAATTCCAATGCTGATCATCATCACGATAGGCTACATCAAATGACTAAAAAAAAACTTCATAACAAATAGTTTTTTTGGTCTTCCCTTAGCTCAGTCGCCAAAGGCGCAGCAATAAAGTAATACCATGCTGGAGATTACTGGGTTCGATTCCCGGTTTGATCTAGGAATTTTTCGTTAAGAAAAATGTCTCGACTCCCTGAGCATAGGGTATGATTGGACTTGCTACACACTCATATTAATGCAAAAATGGTAACTGGCTTCGGAAGCTCTCAATGAATAACTGTGGAAATGCATTTAGAACACTAAGTTGAGAACAAGCATAAAGCGACTTGTGAAAGCAATAAGCTTGAAATTCTAAAATAAAAGGCTCAAAACATCCACTGAACCGTTGCAAGAAGATGGAAACCCTTAAAATGAATACACTTTTAGTTCAAGCTTACCAATTCGTATCAGAACAAGATCGACTGGAAAACATATGCTTTGCATCTATCTATTCATATTTCTAATTGTATTTTTCTACTATGAGCTCATTTTAGATACTCCAAAATGTTTAATGCATGCAGTGCATAATTATCTGGTATCCCACATTATTGTATTGAACAGACCTAAAGCTTAAAACAGAATCCGAAAACCTAATCGATATGCCCGACGTCACTCCTCCAAGAACATTGATTTGGAGCGCAAATCGATTCAACACTCACTCCGTAGGTGCCGACAGCTGAAAAGGGTCAAAATCTGATTTCATCATAAACCGTCGGCGAACGTTGGCTTCCATCGTCGGAAGGTGAATTTCTACGTTCTTCCCGCCTGTCTGACCTATCACCTTCTGCATAGCGAGCAAAGAAAAACATTCGGCAAGTTTCCGATGCTCAGGAAAAACCGCTCGAAGGCCAAGAAGTCACGAATCGCGCGGCGAAACACGGCCAAAGCAGTCAGTTTATGTCAGCTCTCTGCCACTTCACTATTATTGGGGTAAGGAAGGGGGTGGGGGGGACTCTATCCGATGAATTTGTGTAGACAGGTGCCTCTTTGTTGGGTCGTGTTTCGAAGTTTGCATCGTCGCTTGAACGCCTGGTGAGCTTCCGAGTTTGGAGATCTGATAGATGTTCGTAGGGGTGATCAAATGAGGATAACACTATCTTGAATATTATGTTAATTTCCTCCAGGATTTTTTTTGTTAAGTCGATCAAAATTATTTATAAATTTTCAGTCAGCGAAACATTAATTTTCAACAACATGCAAGGTTGAATATTTTTAATTAAACATGAACACCATATTACAGGTATGCATTGTATGTAAACATGAAAAATCAACAACCAATTGTTCCGTTGGATTATAAGATATCACCCATCCCCACCAGAAACTGCAGACTGCACGCTGGCACTTGAATGAACTGTAGCTCCACGTCATTCAAGAACCATCCAAATGATTTGCGCCCGAGTGTGACTGCAACAGGTGCGGCATCAGATGCTCAAAAGCGCAGGCATCGAATTATAGGAACTCAGCAAGTGTTTAGAATTGCACCGAAAAGTACATTGCACGCTACGCGAAATGATACTGTTCTAAGTGGTATCGTATTCAACTGCCCTGCCGTGCCACTCTATAAAATCGGTCAGAGGCAAAGCTGTGAGGCTAGAAAATGCTGAATGAGGGCTAATAAATATGAAAGACTCTTGTACTGTAGAACCGCACTGCATAAACCAGCGCGACGTATTTTTTCTCAGTTGATTATAATGTCTGGCTAAGTTGGTCATGGAGGCAACAAAGAACAAATTTTGCGGTATTTTGGCACTATATTAAAACTGAATTATCACGTCTTTGTTGTGATTATGATCAGCAATTCGATTCTTGTGATGAGAGCAAAAGAATCGCAATATTATTTGAATTATATGATTTATACTTCGATGAATCTAGCATCATCAAGCATCGTTATACATTTTATTTGAACACAATTATAATGTGGCATCTGTGCTAAAATATTATTATTCTTAATATAAACGACAGCTAACAGAGGGATGTATCAAAAAACACATGTCATGGCTTATCGGTTTTTTTTAATAATCATTTATTTACACAGGCTCAATCGAATCAACTTTACAGAGCCAAGTTTTCATATTTGTATACATCATGTATCTTGAATAAAAGTAAGGGGGATAGAGCCGATTACTCGCGGCCGTCTCGAGGTTGATAGCAATTACAATTTAACGGATAGGGAGATGGGCGGGAATTTAAAGTATGGTTTACATAACACATTTATTTCATATTCTAAATTGTCAAAAAACTTGAAACTATACAACTTTTGGTTTTCTTTTTATTTGAACATTTTTGAAAGAGAAAAAAACACAAACAAAGAAAAAAAACTTATACTAAACATACAAACTAACAACAATCTAAGGCTAATGTTAGTTGTTGTAACTGCGTAATAGACGATTGGACGCGGAGCAAAAGTAAAAGCGTACGGACACGTTTCGAACTCGATTATTAATCACGCCGACTCCTTTCAATTCAATACAAGGCGCAAGGTAATTCGATAGGTAGGTTATTCAATTCAATGACAAGGATCAAAGTGATCCGATTAGCAGGTAATTTAGTACACTGATGGAAATCATAACATTAGTCAAAAACACATAAATGAGTTTCATAAATTCCAGATCACGTACAGCCAAAATATCTCGAACCGGTACATTGGGTTGTCTACCTCGAGCCCGAAGGGAATCATAAAGCTCAGATCTGACTCCACGATGCTCAGCACATGACCAAACAATGTGATCTGCGTCATGGTAACCTTGCCCACATTCACAGAGATTGCTGTCGCTCAGTCCAACACGGAATAAATGAGCGTACAAAGAACAATGATTGGACATGAGGCGAGACATCACGCGAATGAAGTCTCGACCCACATCCATCCCCTCAAACCAAGATTTCTTCGACACCTTTGGGATGTTAGAATATTGCCATCGCCCCAAATCTCCTTCACTCTATTTATACTGCCAGCTACCGAGTGACTGTTGACGAAAAATAGTAAAAAATTCATTAAAGGCGATTTATCGAACGTAAATATCGCCTTCTATAGCGCCCACCTTTGCAAGCGAGTCCGCTCTCTCATTACCCGGAATTGAACAATGAGAAGGGACCCATACAAAGGTGATGATGAAATATCGCGAAGATAAAGCACTTGAAGCACTACCGAAGCTCCTATATTTTCATGAGAAAATACGAGGAGTGGTTTACCGGCCTCAAGGAGCGAAAAGCCTCTATAGAACTGAGACCATCCGTGAAAATGAAATACTGAGCCGGTGTTAGTGAGGCAACAATTTCTAGCGTAAAGTGTATTTCCGCTAATAGATTATCGGTTTTAGTGAACAAACATTCAAATCTATGCATTAATCTACACTTCAATGTTTATAAATTAAAAAGCAAAGAGCTTCACTAATCAAAATTTGTGATATCCAATTTTCAACTTTAGGGTGCGGCAGAAAATAATGCGAAAATTTGTTCTATTTTACTCAAATCCCATTTTCAACTAATTCAAGCAATAATATCAACATTTTCGAGTGCAGTTATCTTTATAAAGTCCTTTTAAACAAATTTATTCAATGTGTCCTCCATTTTTATTAATAACATCCTCGAGCCGACGCCGGAAGCCAGAGCATGCCTTTTGGACGTAGTCTTCCGACATTGACTGCCATGTGCGTGTTATGGTTGATCACACTAGGATGTGATGTTTTGCAGGCTCGTGCTTCAACATGTGTTCAAATCGAATAATCTACCGGATTAAGATCTGGACTGCTAAGGGGCCACAAATCCTTCGGCCAAAACTTCATGTTATCGTTCAACCATTGTTGGGTTCGATTGAACGTGTGACACGGCGCTCCATCCTGCTGTAGGACAACGTTTTGATCCTCGGAGAACTTGGCCTTCACCCAGGCAAGCACTTGGTCCTTTAAAATACCGATATACACTTCGGTATTGATTTTAACTCCAGCAGTTGGACGCCATCAAGCCAAACATCGTGACACCAGCCGGATGTTTGGTTTGAAATTTGAATTTCACTTTTTCCGGAACGTTCTCCATTTTCTGCGGTGAAATGAACCGGTCCGTGCAGCTGTTGGCCACAGCTCCGATGCTGAAAAGTTTTTCGTCGGAGAGCAGGATTATCATTTTTTCCTTCTTCAACAAGGAAAGCAATCTCTTGAAACAAGTCACTCGTAGTTCCTTGACCCGGACCGTTATCAAGTGGCGTTTCACTCTGACTCTGAAAGACGCATGCAGGTCTTCTTTGATGATTCTCCGCATGGATTTCTCCGAAATATTGGCTTTCTTTTCAATTTTTCTTATGGAACGCACCGGGTTGCGATTAATTTTTGCAAAGACGCGTGCGTGCGTGCAAAGCGCGAATGTCCGCTTCCCGGCTTCCGCTGCTTAGGACCATCCTGCAGGGATTACTTTTTTATGCGGTAAACTGCTGCCAAATGGCACTCTATCACCTTGACAATCTCTTTCGGCTTCTCTAGGCGAGCAACAAACTGGTGATCACTTCTTACGTGAACATTTTAAGGAATTTCAAAAAAAAATTTTTTTGGATTTGGATGAAAGTAAACATAAACAATTACACTTTCGACAGAAATAAGTCACTAGCTACATGAATTAACCCAATACTCAAGTTTGAACATTTGCGCATTATTTTCTGCTGCACCCTGTACAGTCATAAATAAAATAGTGTGAATTTAAAATAACCTTTGACTTAAATTTTACACGAATTGATTTTAGTCCATTTTGAGTCTAAATTTGCTGTATCGAATAATAATCATTCTGCAAGTTATTTTAGTTGTTCGAGAATCAGGGAGCAAACTACTATTTATTAAAAATATTTTGTACTGCGAGAGTAATACTTTCTCGCACATGCACAGTTTACAAAAAAAAAGTGATCTTCAATTTATTTTCATGCACATTATTGGAGCCATGAAGAACATTTAAAATAACGGTAGACACTAAATTGGATTAATTGATAAATACTTAGTACTTTATTTTCAAACAAATTGATAAAATTTAATATAATTTTAACCGTGATTGAATTTATGCCAGCTCTGTCAGATATTAACTTCATCTAATTAAAAACAATATGAAAATATCCCGTACACCAAAAACGGCAAAACGGTATATTGTTTTCATGAAGCACAAATAATTGGTTCACGAATTTTCAAATACAATCACTATCATATTATAAAACCTTCCTTCCGAAGACTTCATTTCTACAGCGAGATCAATTGATACTGATACTCTTTAATTGTAGATAGGCATTTGTATCCAATTTGTATGAAATATCAGTTTAACAACGTGACTATAGATATTTCCCCTAACGGATGTATCATCATTATTAATTGTTACAAATGACAGCAGGCGAAAACAACGAAAAAATCGCAATGCGCTTGCTTAGTAATTCTTAATAAGATGTTCCTCATTATATGCCACCAACATGCTAAAAAACTTCCCTTTTCATGGTAAAAACATTCGAAGGATAAGGATGTTATGTCAGTGTAAAGGATTCATGTGAGTCAATTCATGGATGCAACTTCATCCCATTTTCTAAATTTTGCATTAACAACAATTTAAGTACGGTTTAATAGACATTTAATTATTCCCTAACTGAATTCAAAATTTACAAATTATATTTGAAGAAAAAAGTTCTCTAAACTGCTGAGATGATTTCTGCTTGTCTATCGACCACACATAATTCCAAAAAAAAAAACTTACATAATACAGGTTTGTTTCCTTAGATACTGATTAAGATAGTCTGTTCATAAAATTTACAGCCACATACTCATAAACCAACATTGCATATTTACCATTGCCTATATTCAACTACCTAATGATATAATAAGCCGTAGTATGATGATGTATGATATGTATGTCCGAAAGCAATTGTCTCTCCTCGCTATTAGACTTGATCAAGC
>JASCZW010016799.1:0-18057 GCA_034211315.2 Aedes japonicus | reverse complement strand
TTAATTTCAATGTTCACTTAAACTTGAAAAATGGAAAATAATCAATTAAGTCTTGGGCTGGATTATTTCTGATAGACGGGAACTCAATTTTGACAGACACCTTACCGTAAATTTGTTGATCATAAACAATTGGATTTTAATCGATTAATCGATTATTTTTAATAAGTCCAGAATTATTCGCGAATTGGTACACAGCATTAGCGGGCAAAATCGATCGATTTCTTGGGGGGCGCATCTTACCACCAGTTACTCAATGCGCTGGATAGTAATGTGGTCGGTTCCATTATAGTGAATTTTGTGTTTACAGCAATTTGTAAAACGAGGAATGTTTCATATGTTGAATCTATACACAAGAGCACCTACGCACCAAGTCATTCAATATACGTGGGTGTACTTGTTATGTTTTTGCTAAATGGCATTCATCTGTTCGCGGAAACCACTGATTGATTGTGGGCTCAACTCCGTTCGATGCAGTATGCGCCACTAATGGGAAAATATGATCCTTTAATTGGAGAAATCAAACCATTAATCACACAGTGAAACAGTCTGATATGAGCATTCCAGTTTCATGAATGTATATTTTGAAGTATAGTTAATTGATGACCGTAATTTAAAGTATAGTGTATAGATGTGCACTGCAAACATTTTTTTTTGCACTAAAGGGTGTATTAACTTGAGCTAACTACACGTATCAATGACTACACGTATCAATGGTTGCTACTCTGTGATTGAACAGAATCAGTGAAGTTGCACAACCAATCAACTGAATGGGGAATAACCGACTATTTTCACTGTACACGTTTTAGTGATTCAATTTCTTGCCGCCGGCGACGATCTTGCCATTAGGTGGGAATAAGGAAGGAATGTTAGTGTGGCCTTTCCTGCTTAGGGATCGTGTTAACTTCTGCATCCCCACAAAGGTACGGCTTTTTTGGTGTTAATGTCGTACTTTTCTCATTTTGAGCATGTTTATGATCGCTACCTTCGATCTGTGAATTTTTTAAGCTCATTCACGGTTGACCTTACCGAGATTTTTGTTCACATATCACTGCTTGCCCTGACACACTCAAATATTAACGTCGTGGCATTTTTGCTGGTTCGATTCAATCAATTTGACGTAACTCAAAATTAAACTCGTGTTTATGATGCACAAAGAGCGCCCTCTCCCGAAAAAAACTGCACAGGTAGGCTAATTGTGGCTATATTGTGTTGCTTCCTGTTGCTTAAAAAATAAAATATGTAATCTTCAGAGGTGTGAATGAAATCAAATTCAAATCATGTCATGAAATACGAAAAAGAGCTGTCACACGTGAAAGTTTTGAGCTAATAACGTATTATGAATAGACATGATTTTTTTTTGTTACAGCTTTCAAACATTCTTCAAGACGCAAATTAGTAAACGAAAGTTTCCTGTGAGAAATGCACATATAAAATCTACTATATTGAAGCCAAAGAAAATCCTTAAATTTTTCTACCAAAAATATTTCCTCAACCGAGCCATTAATCGACCACTTCACTTCTTAGGTTGGTTATCAGGTGCCTCCACTGGCTTGTTCATCGAAAACCCCAGAGCGCCCAGGGATACCACCGCTGCTTAATAATAATTAAATGGTGTATTATTTACGTGGAACAATCGTTCACGTTGCGGTAACGAACGTTTCCAGGTAGGTACATACATTACGGCTTTCTCATTCATCGGTTTATTCATTATGTTGGACGCACGTTGTTACGTAGCAGAGGCTCAGTTACTAATAGGATGCAAATGTATGATGCACAAACAAATAATTGAATGCATGAATCGAGCACTGCAGCTGGAGCAAGAACTCGATGAGTAAAGGGTCTCTTTCAAGAACGTTGTAAAGGCTTCCTCTCTCTCCATCTGATTGACATTGTTAAGACAAATCAATACCTAGCCTGCACTCTAGTTATCTACAATCATTTAAATATTTGATAAAACTCAACTAACGACATTAATCCGGGGGAAATAAAAAATTGTAGATATTTTTAAAATCGATGTTTTGCTATTTCGGAGTTTGTCTATTTTTTGACATTTGACAGCTCTCAGAGCAAGGTGTGTGTGTGTTTTTTTTTTAATTCCTTGATTAACGAGTTCTTCAGTCCTGGGCTGGTTCATGCCTCGTTGTAGTAACCTCAAATACCTTTTTTGGGTATTTTCGTAACTTTTTCGGAAACTGAACCCGGAAGTATGAGGCCTAGAAATACGTGTAACCTTTGAACTTGTTAGCTCTTTTAATGCCACCGGAACGTTCTGCACACATCAACAATACGAGTCAACTGTTAAATATATAAAATAGGACCAGGACAGTAGAAGCCGGTTTATTTCTTTATATGAATTGTTAGAGTTGACTAAAATTGTAATCAAGTGAATAAATTAAAGTGTTTTATTAAAAAAGTTTTTTTTTTTTTAAAAAAGGCTATCTAAGACGATGATACTATAGCTAACTATAGCTATAATTTGAAAATCCTAGGGGTGAGGAACCAGATTCCGGATGATCTGGTGAGCGTGTCCTGTACAGATTGATAGACTCACTAAAGCGATCACCGAGCATTTTTATCTCGGCCAGACGGTGGACCTCAGATGTTCTTGTCCTGGAGGAAATTATGCAAAACGTGTAAAAATTCTTAAAATTTATTTATCACTATGATTTCAGAGTTCAAAGGGTTTGAAACAGCGACTAGAACTCCACCTCCTGACTTCTTTTGCGACCATTGATAATTACAGTCATCCCTATAGACATTAAATCTTTTACCAAAGCTTTCCTTGCTTCTTACACCTTCATCCCAGTTAGTTTCGTTTGCACGAATCACTGTGTAAGAACAAGTTAAAATATTTTTTCTCTGATTTTCGTTCATCTGAGCAGCACTTCTCATTCGATTAAAATTCTGACAAAATACTAAGATTTCACACGCTAATTGTAAAATAACATTAGAATCGTTTGTATCAAAACAATTTTCCAATCCTGTTCGCCGTCCGGAATTCGTTAAGTCTGGAAAAATGTCTGGATCCGTTACCTCAGCGAAGTTGTCAAATCCTTCACCTAAGAAGTTCGGCAGTTGCGTTGAAAACACGAATGCTAAATATGGCATGCCTCACAAGTTGTAGAAGGATCTGAAGAACATCCGAGACAATTCCAAATGGGTTTCCTGGCGGGATCAGTTCATGGTAATCCGTCCGTTAAAATTATGATACAATGAAAATTTAATAACTAAAAAAAAATTCTCCATTATTGTTGAATAGTACTTCAATCACGTTCAATATTACTATGCTTTGAATGAAAAAAAAAAAAAAAAAAAACAATCGAGAACTTTATTCTAACTGCCCAAAATTCCTCTGTGCGGATGCATGAAAAAGCTTCTAAATTGGAACAGTATTTTTAAAGAAAAAAAAGGATAAATTTCCCTGCAGGAAATGTTGCCGAAAAATGTAGAGCAATCTCTCTTGTGGAATTTTGAAAGAATTAATTTCTGGAGAACTTTATGTAAGAATCCTTGCAGACATCCTATACAAAATTTTAACAATAACAGAAGCGCCTTGCCGAATTTTGAGAGTTCCAATAAGTCAAAATATTCTCTAAGAGTTACTTCAGGAGGTACCTCATTGTTTTTACATAGTTCTTTTAGGTTTTCTCCAGGGATATCTTTAGAAACAAAAAACTTCACAATTTCAGGGATTCTTCCAAAAATGTCATCACTAGAATGTTTTGAAGAACTGCCGATGAAATGCCAGAAGAAACTTCTGAAAGAATCCCTGGGCGAAAGGTCACAAACTTCTGAAGAATACCTATAGAAACGACAATAGAATCTCAAGGAATATCTGAGAACTTTTCAAAACTTTTTGGGAAATTTTACACAACTATCCTTAAAAATTATTTCAAAATTTTTATGGAGAAATCATTTGGGGGCAGACAAAAAGACTGAATTTGAGACTGTCATCTGTCACTGTAGTGTCAGTATCAATTGTTTTCTTCTGCTTCATGGGCTTTAACCAGCACACTAAAAGTAGAATTGGCAAAAAAGTTGGATCCTAGAGTGTACTAATGTTTCTTATTTGAGGTTTTTGAGTGAACAAGCAATTTTCAAAATTTTAAAAAATCTTGGTTTGTCTCAAATAATCTTTACATAGGGTAACGGGATGTAATGTTAGCCTAGCTCCTTGAATCGGCCTATGTATCAAATATGTCATTATTTCTTCGATAATCAACAAAATCATGTTGTTATCAGCATGATCGATTTATTTCAAAGCAATTGAGACATAATTAATCAATTTTTAGTAGTTCACTTCCACGTAATTTTTGATTTCTTGAACTTTTGGGGCATCATGATTTCACTGGTTAAGCTGAACAGGTTTTCTATACGATCTTCGAATGATCTAAATTTGCCGAAATTGAACCTATAAACCGAATAGTGCAGCCAAGATGTACAGAATATAGTCACATGTTATAAACTTACAGTCACATAATTAAAGTAACAATGACTTAACAAGCAAACGGTGGACCCAATGTAAGGGACATATTTTTTTCTATGTTCCAAACAAGGCCTGTTGTATGAAAAGCGTAGTAAAAATGTTGTTATTGGTAACATTTCC
This sequence comes from Aedes japonicus, assembly GCA_034211315.2. Classification (NCBI taxonomy): domain Eukaryota; kingdom Metazoa; phylum Arthropoda; class Insecta; order Diptera; family Culicidae; genus Aedes; species Aedes japonicus. The sequence continues at coordinate 13,451 of JASCZW010016799.1, read as the reverse complement.
AATACAAATGTCTGAGTTCGGTTAAATGTTGTTCATATGGCTCATCTTAACACAAATTAAAGTAACAAAATCTGTGTAGAGCGAATTATAATGTTTTGATTGTCGAATGACCGCTAAAATCATGTTTAAAAATCGCTTAAGTGTTTTTAGCAGTTTAAGTACAGTTTGGTTTGTGAAATTGTTTGTTGGTTAGAGCGAATACAGCTGGGAAAGCCTTAAATCAGAAAATCAGAAAGCAACCCATGACGGATTGCAGTTTTATAGAAAATCAATCGAATGGGACGAACTCCTGCATCCTATGATTAGACCCAATTTGGTACCCATAAACCGACATTACATCCATATCCCTCGTAAGTTTCTGACTTTATAAAACAAGTTGTGTAGCTTTTCGTGATACATTTTACCAGATTGCTTATTAAACATATCTTAGGAAGTGTATAGCTAGTTAAATTTTGTTTCTAGCTCAAATACTTTATGAGTTACAATGAAAAATGTAATCGATTGTTGCATATTAGGCTGAGTCAAGGGACACATACCCTATAATAAAAAGAATAAAATCTGTGTCAATCTAGATAAATCTGTGCATGTGGCAACCATGGCTCCTGGGCTGCTGGGCGAAAGAACCAAATCCCAAGGTGATCCTCTTGTTTATTGTTCACTGCTGCATATGATATGATCCTTACTTAAATTTGAAGTCTGTGAAAGGAAAGTACTATGGATTTACTCTAAAATATCAGCATTATAAGACATCACCTTATATTTTTGTTGATTTCAATGGTCAAAAAAAAAAAATGGTTTTAAATATTGGAATCGAAGCGTATAAAATGTTCTAATCGATTGGTGCAAACATTTTGGAAATCGATCGTGAAATTACTTGGTTATTAACGTTCAAACCCTATACACTTTTTGTGACGCTTGCCCGAAGATTCTTTTTCGTTTATAGGAATATTGAAAACAGCGATGAAAGTAGCGTAATTGTTGGGACAGCCTATTTTTATTGATGAATCAGAACAGTTTCAATCGAAAAATTGGGTCTATTTTGCGGATCGGTGAGTCGAGATGCTTTAAGAGAATCGAGTGGAATGTGTGGATCAAAAAGAGGATGTAGTCACCTTATTCGGCGTTTCAACTCATCCGAGGCGGAGCATAGACCAGAATCTTTGTAGGGTCAAGTTTAAATTAAAAAACTTTAGAACTGCAAAGAACAACTTTGAGTCAATGAATATTTTAAATGTATATCAAAATTTTGATTGGTTCGTATAACGCGTTATGAATATCTTCAAAACTGTGTCGGTTGATGCTAATTCCTTCACCACTTCGAAAATTTGTAAGTTTTATCGAGCTGTATTTCTAAAGAGAGTACAAAAAAATTTGAAGGAGAATTTTGTGGATTATTTCATCAAAAACCTACTGAAAACTTCATGGTAGTTCGAAAGAAACATCCACGGGTATTATGAGGTTAAACTTAAGAATTGGATTGACATTGTTAGTATTCTAGGGCATCGATTTTACATGAATTTTTTTCGAATTTTTTTAAGGTATGGCAAAAGATTGTAAACAACTACAGTATAGGCGAGATTAACAAATGCGTCTACCGCTTGGAACTGTGTTGAATTTATGAATTTTCAAGTAAAGTCTTCAAATTGACATCAGATTCACCATGCTAGAAGGTTTGGCAAACATTTAGTTTATAAATAATTCAAAATTAAAAAGTTCTACAAGAATGAATTCTTCGGAAAATTAATTCATTCTTATGAAATTTTTGTGTTTTGTAAAAGAAAATAAATGGTTTTGAAATTTTCAAAGAAAGTGGATCAAATGTTATTTTAAAAACTGTGTTTCTACTTTTACAAACTCAACACATTTTGAAATTCAGGTTACATCTGAGCTTCTGTCAAAATTTCAGCTTTATTCATCCTTTGAGTACTGACATTGAACATGTCAAATATGACAAATTTGTTTAAAAAAAACTGTAGATGTATTTATTGTTTTCGCATCCAATAACTCAAAATAGCCAAAATATTATCATTAATGAATAAACTTCTATCTCCAAATATTGCTTATGGACATTCGTTAGCTTCGATACTTCTAATCAAACTGGAGAATCAATGCTTTTCTAAATTTTTCGTTCAAAAGAAAATAATATCTAGAATTCTTAAATGCGCCTTTGAACAAAGCTCACTATTGTAAAACCTTATAAGGCAATAAAATTAAAATACGTACATAAAGAAGTGTTTGAAATCTTATGTATTATCTCAAATTCTCTGAATTTTACTGTCGTCGCTGATAATTTAGTTATGAGTCTTGAGGTTTTTATATAAATAGAATTGAAAATAAGAAAGGAATTATTTCTAGAATCCATCACATCAAGCAGGTGAACAAAAAAAGTGAATTTATTATAGACTGTTCCCGACAGTATAAGCACACTCTCAAAATAACAAAAAAGTAATCTTTTTTTTAGTTTTAATCATTTTATTTGGCAAATCATATTTGTATTTGTGTTATATATGATATTTTACTCTCGTTTAATCAAAATATTTAATCAAAGCCAAGACTCCTACCTTTTCCTCGAACATGACCCATTAGCTTCTGAACAGTGGTACTTCCCACCATTCTGACCACTTTTGGCCAATATTTTTAAAATTTTTGGATGTCATCCACTGGTTTTATGAATTTTCGAAGCTTTGCTTTGGTTAAAGCCCAAAAAGTCTCGATTGGCCGTGCCTCCGGGCAGTTCGGCGGATTCATGTCTTCCGGCACGAAACATACATTTTGACTTTTGTACCATTCTAAAGTGTCCTTTGCGTAATGACATGACGCCAAATCAGGCCAAAACACTACTTGACCTTTGTGCTCCCTGATCATCGGCAATCATCGCTTCTGGAGACATTCCTTAACGTATTTCTGTATGTTCATCGTCTCCGTTGTGACGTACGGTCTAGATGTTTTACCACACTCGCATATTGCCTGCCAAACCATAACCTTCTTAGCGAATTTTTCAGGTAAAAATTGCCTTCTCCGTTTCGAATTGTGCCCCGGGAAGCGTTTTGTAATCTTGTTTCACATACGTTTCATCGTCCATAATTATACACCCAGAATTTCAACACAATAACAAATCGTAGAGCTTGCGGGCCCGTGGTTTCTTTCTTTGGCACGCATGACGTTACTCGACGTGGTTCCTAGTTTTTTCGCTACATCCCGAACGGAAGTCGCTGGTTTTTGCTTGCAGGCATCCCTGATCTTTTTATCGATATCCGGACTAACAGGACCGGATTTCCGACCACTCTTTGGCGCACCTTCAAACGTACACTGTTCTCTATATTTTCGAATCACAGATCGTTCCGCTCCGACGCTTACACCCTCTTCCTTGGCCAATTTTCTCAAGGAGAGTCCGCTCACAGTGCACCCTTTGTTCAGGACACTTTTTCGTTGTTCCGGAGTAAGACCGCGCATTTTGATAGGTAACACAAAACTGAGCACTTTTTTGATGCTATGTCATTCAGAAATATGTAAACAAAAGGACGCAGCCAAAACATGTTGAAATATTTCATTATATTCAAAGTAACCGTTAAAATAAGGTGTGCTTAAACTTTCTGGAACAGTCGTTAAATAGAATTTAATAAATCAATTTCTTACAAAAAAAAACTGCGATATACTAGTTTTGTGGGCCCTTTGCGTTCTAATTTCAATTTTGATCTAGTAAATTCTTGTACCCCGAAAGATATCTAGGTTCATGGGCATAGCCATGAAGAGCGCAGGAGGGGACAACTGCCTCCCTGACTGGGCATTAAGGCTTTGTGAAATGGATTCGGAAGCGCAATCATCTCCTGAAAAAAATAGCCATTCCGGGAAATGGCATCTAAAAAATGGCCTTTGGGAAATGGTCTCTGGGAAATTATCGCTAGGAAACTATCTCTGGAAAATAGCCTCTGGAAAATGGACTTTAAAAATAGCATCTGGAAAATATGTGAAAGAAAGCTATAATTTCCCGAAAAAAAATAAGGACAAAGATCAACTCAGAGAAAATTACAGTCTCTTAAATGGGCTCTAAGAAATGGTTTCAGAAAGGTAATTAGCTCTCCAGAGAAAACAAGAAGGACAATGAATGAAATGACCTCTGGGAACAGGATTCTTGGAACTGGCGTCTGGGAAATAGCATCAGAAAAATAGTTTGCCTTTGCACGAATACGTGCAACTAGAAGCGGAAAATAGTATGCTTAGACTTAAACGGTTGAAAACTTTCATGTCTGGTGACTTAGTCAGTCACCTGAGTATTTCACAAAGCTTTCAAAATGGGCCAGTGATGTACATGAATGGAGACTGGATGAAACCTGTGGAAAACCATGACATTCCTTACAACATATGTGAAACGTTACGTATAGATTGAGAAGTCGGAGGTCCCACTGTTCGTCATGGCTCCATAAAATTCTTCACAGATGGCTCAAAAATTGGAACAAAAACGGGAGCAGGAATCTTCGGCCCTGGGGTAGAAATCTCAGTGGCGATGGGAAACTATCCAACGGTTTTCCAAGCGGAGATCTTTGCTATAATAAAATGTGTTAACGTTTGTCTGAAGAGAAAATATAGATATGCAGATATGCGGCACTCAAAGCGTTAAGTAATTATAAATGTACATCCAAACTTGTCTGGGAATGCATTCTTTCATTGCGAAAAGGTGTGCCAAAAGAACTCGGTAAATTTATTCTGGGTTCCGGGACACTGTGGCATTGAAGGCAATGAAAGGGCAGACGAGCTTGCTAAACAAGGTTCAAATGCACAGTTTATTGGCCCAGAACCATTCTGCGGTATATCATACTGTGCCATAAAAATGGAATTAAAATCTTGGGTAAGAGCAAAGGGTGATGACCAATTGGTTGGTCACCACAAAGTGTTCTCAAGCGAAAAGGTTTATAATTCCAAATGTTGCAATTAGTAAAAGCTTCTGGAGCTCAATAAGAGAGTTCTTTGTACCTATACTGGCCTAGTAACCGGACATTGCCCGAGTGGATATCATTTGAAAAACATTGGCCAGGTTCAGAATGATATCTGTCGTTTCTGTAACATGGAACGTGAAACCTCGGAACATCTGCTTTGCAGTTGTGATGCTGTGTACAAGAGCAGACTTAAATTTCTCTACTGTGGCTATATGCAACCTAAAGAAATTTGGATTGCAAATCCTGGTAAGGTGGTGGGTTTTATAAACTCAATTTTGCCTGACTGGGAGACGCGTCTTAGGCTGGTCACTTGACAAATGGTGATCTAGCTTTAAGATGCGAATTAGTATAGTAAACAGGGGTATACCACAAAAGTTCAACTCAATGGACGCAGTGATTCTACGCCCCAACAAAAAAAAAGGACAAAGATCAACTCAGAAAAATTACATCTCTTAAATGGGTTCTAAGAAATGGTTTCAGAAAGGTAATTACCTCCCGAAAACAAGAAGGACAATGAATGAAATGACCTCTGGGAACAGGATTCTTGGAACTGGCGTTTAGGAAATAGCATCAGAAAAATAGTTCTCGGAAAACAATTTCCCGAAAAAAGAAGGACAGATATCCGCTCTGAAAAATCAGTCATTCCGAAAAATGGCTTCTAAGTAATGGTTTCCGGGAAATGACCTCCGAAGAAAGGCCCCTGGAAAATTATTTCGATAATCGATGCTCAACACAATTTTCAAATTCAAAAAGGCGGCTTCGGTTGCTATGCCCACCTAATTTAAATCCTTGCCCAACTCTAGATACTATCTTGTTTTTATATGCAGCGATTGAGTTAAAAACTACATTTAACCAATTATGCTCTGGCTTAGATAAGTATGACGACGAGTAACCGTTTGCCGGTGATATGCCCAGTTACCACAGGGCATATACGGTGGCCGTTAGTGGGTTGCGAAAAGTCAGGGAATCAAAACAAAACCAATCATAATTCATTAGACATTGTGAAGTGAATGTGAAGTAGGATGAAGAATATTGTTGGAAACTAAAAGTTATTATAAATTATTATTATTAGCGATAGTAGTAAATTCAATGGCTCACAAAAAAAAAACTAGGATCCGCTACTGAGAGTCGAACCGCGACCGTCAGCATGATGGCTTTTCATTGTAACCATCCAGTCACCACAACAAGTTGAGATGAACGGAATAAAAGCCCTACAGTTGCTTCGGTTGTTGAGGCACTCAACGTTACAACAATGAAGCCAATATCGGTCGCACACACTTACATGGCTTCGTTTATTTCATAAAACGCATGGTGACCTGAAAGGGAGATGGGAGTGTGATGACGAGTGCAAATAAAAATAGAACACTTGACAGCGGAATAGCAACAGTGGCATATGGCGTAGCGGCGTTCTGTGCCATTGTCTCACCCATATTGAGAAGTTGTAGACGGTTGAACAAAAACCCAACGGTTGCTGCGACTGTCGAGGCACTAGGCACACAGCGATAACCGCTTGCACACACTTGCATGGCTTTGTTTATACCATAAAAAGCTTTGTGGATCATGATGAGCAAAATAGCCTTTTCAGAATCATGCGGATTTCTCAAGATATGATTGCAAAAACTGCAATTGCATTTTTTGCTACAATTTCAACTTTTGGGTGTAGGAGAATAAATAATATAGATTTGTATTATTTATCAGGTTACAACTACTTACCCGATCCGGCTGCAGTACAGGAATTTTTTTAGAAAGCAACTTATAATTGTGAGTAAATTTGTAAATAACATTCATCGTGAAACTAAAATATAATTAATTTACAGCTAAAGCTGATTCCTACAAACTGCGAGTTTTAGTACGGGATTGCTAAGAAACGTTTCTACAATCCTTTAGAATTATTACCTAAGATTGATAATTTGAGCGATGGCGGACAACAGTGGTGATCAAGTGCAGCGCAACTGCGCTCTTTTCACAGGACCCGACGGAATCGACGATATGGCGGCCTGCGATTCGTGTCTACTTTGGCACCATGACAGTTGCACCAATGTCGATGCGAGTGTAAAGGAACGGGAATGGCAGTGTGAAAATTGCGTGAATGTCTCCGCCACGGATACGAGGAAGGATAAGGTTGAGAACGTCGGCTCTCATTCTGCTATTCCAATGGCGACGAAAGAGGCAAAAACCAAAACTGCGACGGTACCATCAGCCGATGGAAATCTAGCTGTTCCGAAGAAGGTAGTGACGAAGTCGTCGGTCGGCAGTAAACCCAACAGGAAACCGAAGAAAAGAATCGGTGAACCTAGCTTAACATTCAGCTCCCGGCAGCGACTAGAATTGGAGTTGCAGAATGTCGGCGAGCTGTGGAAGATACAGGAAGAATAATTAGCCGCTGAAAAGGAGCATCAGGATCTGAAAAGGAAACTAGAAGAGCAACTCCGGGAAAGGGAGTTGGAGATTCAAGCCAGACGAATCGCCAAGGAGAAGGCCGCTCTGAAGAAGAAAGTTTCCTATGAGCGGGAATTCAAAATGAAGCAGATGGCGATCAGGAGGCAATCGGAGGAGAAGAAGGCAAAATTGATTCGGCAGGCTTCCGAATACGGCAACAGCAGAGGCAGTTTGATGGGTACCGAAACCGATTCCAAGGACAAGGTGGAGGATTGGCTGCAGAAGTCGGCGCAGCAGACACCGGGAACGGTAAAAGAGTCCACGTCAGCAGTCGACCCGAGTGGTGGTTTGAAGCAGGTATTCCGTGAATTAAAAGCTAACCAACAAACAGCCAATATTAGGACTGATAGGAGTGTAGGTCTACCCCCTCTAACACACACGAATAAAGATGTCTCCTCTGCGAAACTCCTTACCACACAACCTCTAGTTAGAGAAACGGGTGAAGATCAGCAAGCTCACACGAATGCTTTCGACATTTCGTTGATGAGTTTGATCAATTTATGGGAAAACCTTGAGTAATCAGGCAATTGCTGAAGATCGTCGTCTAAGAGCTACGATTGGTGGTATCGAACACGTCGGTGGTTTGTTCGAACACCGTTGTTTAAATAGCCACGACCATGACGAAGGTTGTGTCGGTCATGAAAGGCTTTGTGCACAAATTACGTAACGCACGAAAGGGAGGGGGGGGGAGTTGATCAACCGATACTTGTGACATATGGGGGAGGGGGGATTTTCAAATCGTTACGTAACAAAATAACCAATTTGAAAAAAAAAAAATTAAAAATGAATAACCAATTTGCATCAATTAAATTTGTTGTGTGCCAAGCAAAGTAGCAAGTAGCAAGCAGAAAAGCCTGTTGAGGTGGCGGATTCATCCGTGCCTTGACCTACCCCGCAGTGGGATGTTAGGCAATAGTAACGTCCTTGGTTCGAGTACTACTTTACCCATACCCTTTCGCTCAATTTTCAATACATCTATTTTATTTTTAACCTACCGTACACTGACGGAACTTTCAACACTTTCTCTTCATATCTTTCATTCTAGCAAAAACATTACTGTCTACTCTCGGTGCTTCATGGTGATGAGCGAACATTTCCTTCTACATCAAGTAGAAAAAAGTAAATTTATTATAGTTAAGAACTATGTTTAAAAATTCTGGAAAAACCCCACTTTTAATACGTCAGATGAAAGGTTTAAATCTATATTTTGAAGAATATAATTTCGAAACTGATCTAAAACTTTGTTTTTGTATTAATAATGACGTTTCTCATAACTGGTCCTCTGCACCAATTATCGCCATAGTTTTAAATTTTAATTCCTTTCATGGCCAATCGCATGTGTTTCTTATGGGAGTGGCCATAATAGAAACACATTTATGGCCAAGTGGTGCATCAGAAATTTTAAGAAAAATGGATTAAGTCTATCTTTTGATTTCCGACCAAATTCTAAAGCTTCGATAAATGAAGACGCACACTAAAAATTAATTTTCGTGAATTAGCTTTCACTCGTTGCGTTCACATGGATTATGCACATAAAACAAATGTCTCGTCAATTATATGAAACATTCATATTGCTTGTCTTCTAACAAAACGCTATCATTACCAATTTTTTTTATACAATGCACAACATTAATTTCGTGAACAGCAGAATAACTCCTCGTGATTGCCTTTTTTTTTTTCAAACATATTTTGTGCCGATAAAGTAGAACTGTCAGTCGTTCATGCAACCACCCAAGAGCCGTTTCTCGTAGCTATTTGTATTGTTTTCGTAGAATGAACGAATGTTCTTTTTGTGTCAACAAATTCTTTGTGTTTTTGACAGTTGCGCGTGTGGCTTTTGATACGAAGGAAGCTTCGTAGAAAGTACAAATCATTTTCGTTGCAGAAAACAACGAATAGATTTGTTAGTCCTACCTTCGATCGTAATATAAACGAAAATTAATTTTCAGTGTACTATTAAAATGTGATCTACTAAACGAAAGTTAATTAATGACGATTTGCATCACCAATTGGCGCAATTTTCCATTAATCGTACATCTAGATTCAACAAATTTTATTGTTGACTCACGGCTTACCTATAATATTTATTTATTCAAACAACACCGATTTAATTTTTGAACCATTTTTGTTTTGTTTCTAAAAGCGCTGCAAAAGAGGTTTCTATTGAAAGCAAAAAGCATTTACTGTTGAATAAAAAAATAAGCTTTTTGGAAACAATGCACCTTTGCATTGATTCGACCAAACTGGTTGAATTGAAAAAAAAAAATTGTTTATTAAATATTAGAACCATTGAAATAATAAAAAAAATTGGTTGAATTTTTTGTTGATTGTTGAGTCTGAATCAATAATAATTTCTGTTGGAAATATTAATTGACTAACAATATTTTATTCGATATGAAATTTTATTGTTTTAAATATTTGATTGCATTAAACTAAAACAATGTGTGGTTTGATTTAATACACAAGAAATGTTGAGTCTAATCATTGCGTTTAATCAACCAATATTCCTCTGCCTGTAGCCTACATCAAATGAACTTGTTGCTGCGTCTTTTGTTCTATGTTTCTGCCGTCATGAATTAGTCGTACATAGCGCGCCCTTATTAATGCACTGCCCGGATCAAAAGGAAAACTCTGAATAGTACCTGTATAAAAAAATATAATTCATAATAATTTGATTATAATAATTGCAACAGGTCGATATTATGCATTGCATAAAATACGGTTGATTTAAGTGATATGAATAACACTTATTTTTTGTGATACATTAAATAATTTAAAAACATTTGAATAAACTTGTTGAGCCAATATTTGTAACAGTTTTAAGAACATCCATTAACCTGAATAAATGCAGTACAATGAGTGCAATGTTTTTTTTAATCTTTATATTAGCTTTATGATACTTAAATGAAATTAATTGAATCATGTTTGCAATCTTTACTTATATCAAGTATATAAGAATTAAACATAAAAACAACAACAACGGTTTTTGTGATAATTTTATCACAATTGAGAAATAAGGGGGGGGGGGTCCGTGATCGTTACGTAATTGAAGGGGGGAGGCTGGTCACGCGTTACCTATTGTTACATAGGGGGGGAGGGGGTCCAAAATCCCGGTTTTTTGCGTTACGAAATTTGTGCACAAAGCCAAACGGCGCATTGTTCGGTATCCTATGGGGCGGTATCCTATCATGTCGTTCGTTATTAAACACCACGATAACAATAACAATTAACTAACTTTTAACAGACGCAAACTCTCGAACGAAGTGTATGTAATGTTAATATATCGGAAATCTCATGGATCTAATTGTCGTTAACTATGATTTTCATCGATATGCCAATTTTACATCCTATGAGACGAGTAAATGAAAAGTGTGGGGAAGCGGGTTTACGCACTTAACTACTTCAGAAATAGTTACTCGTTTAAACTATTTCTGAAGGGAGCAAAGTACAAAAACAACTCACACTGAAAAAAAAATCCATACAATTCCGCAGAGATTATGATTACTGTTTTATTTCAAATTATTTATATATTAAGGAAAAATCCTGAGAGAGGGGGGGGTCTACAGAACCCTAGGCACCCCCAGTACTTACGCCATGCAGTGTGTATGTAGTAATAGAGCAGCAATCAAATTTATTTTGACAAAGCTCATACCTGCAACATGGAAACTTACAAAAAAACTTACAGTTAGACCCAAAAAAGTGATCAAGAATCACCTGCCATGCTCAATTATGAATATCGATTCTGATTCTCTTATTTGTTTACATGTTTAATCAATAAACACTGTTTTATCAAACATAACCCGAATGATTGATTGTAAGCTGGGAACTACTGGCAACCCCCCGTGCAGAAGAAAACTCATGCGAACTGCTGCCCATTCCACACATTTCCGAAATCGACATCCCAATCAGCCGAACAGAAGAGCCTGTAAATGGAATGTGAATGTAAAAATTAATAAATGATAACTCCCGGGAACTGAAACAACAGATGTGGCGTAGGTACCTTCCGTCCGTTGCCATCTGTTGTTGGGAGCTTTTGTTTCTGTGTGAACTCCACGCCAGCTCTTCTGTGGCAGTCGTAATCGTTACGAGAGCTTACCTCCGAAAATACATTTCGCTGGGAAAGGTCGTGTCGTTTCTGCATTAATGCAGACATATGTGTAACGATGACAACCCCTCAACGGTGACCACACTATCGTCGAAAGGCCTTGCGCAATAATTACCACATTTTCGAGAGCGCCCTGGCCCCCCCAACGGCACTATTGGTATGGGGAAAAATTTCACCCAAAGCCGATTTGCTCGGATTTGATCATTACAAGAATTCACTGCATCATCGTCGTCGTTGTCGTTGTCGGAGGGTCAGGCAATGCGGTGTTGGCAATTAGCAGCTAGTCGGTTTGTCCGAATGCAAATTTTATGCTGCAATTGATTTCCCCGAGTGTCCATTGTCAGCTAGGATCTCTGCCGGCTCCGTTGGTCGGTTGGAAATGAGCTTTACATCTGATGGGCACCCACAAGCTGTCCGCGAGATTTCGCGAGACCCAGAGTTCCGTCCTGTCAGCCCCGATATGTACCAATGCGAGCGATACATGAGGCACTTTCTTATGCGGGTAGGTTGTTGGTAGGTATTAATTTTTTTAACTCTTTTATGAAATTTTGATATGAATTGTATTGAGTTTGACTTCAACTTTCACTTCAACGTTAAAAAAGGAAACATTGCCGCGTAAAAACATAATTGGGTGTACAACAATTAGCAGATGTCCTCAACAAGCAAGGGTACTGCTCTTATTTTTGTTCTGACAAACCAGATATTGACAAACTTTTTAAAGCCTATTTCTGCATAAAGTGGTCTGTGGGTGAGAGAATTTTGTTTTTCTTATTACGAAGTTTATTGCCTCATCCTACCAAAATCCAATTTAACATATGTGTATATTAGCGTATTTCAAAATCAACATAATGCAGCCTGATTTTTTTCGCATCACAGATTGTTTCTATTTGGGGTAACGGGAAGTAATGTTAGACAAAATAGCTCCTTCATTGGGCCTTTGTACCAAACATGTCTTCAATTCAGCCATTATCAACAAAATCACGTTGCTATCGGGATGAGCTGAAAGCTCAGGATGCTCCGACGATCTTCTGGCCGGATTTGGCCGGATCATGCCACTACACGAAGGACGTGATTGAGCGGTATAAGACGAATAATGTTAATTTCGTGCCGAAGAATCTGAACCCCTCAAACACTCCGAAACTGCGACAATTATGAAGGAGCACCTTCTTAAACGACCTGAAGTGGTGAAAAATGTAGAAGAAATTAAGAAAGCAGGGGTTAATCTCAGTGAATCTTAATTCGTGAATACATGAATGATAAAGACATTGTCCTAACTTTTCAATGTTGGGACAAAAAATAATGTACCTCTATCTTTGTTGCATACTCAACAAAATAATGATAAATTGCATGGCAGTAGAATCAAAATTAAAATGTTTCATAACATCCTACTGTAGCTCAGGGCCTCGTTCGTTGTAGCGTTGTATGTTCACAGAAAAACATAAATTATTTTAACAAGCGCGTAAAATTTCCCCTCGTTTAATTCCAAGCTTTGGACGCGTAAACAACGAAATTGTTTGCAATCTTTCATGCGCCATACAACAATGTTTGCAATCTTTCATACACCAGGCTAGATTCAGGCGTTATTTGGCTTCAGTTTACATGAAATATCTCATTTTCTTCTGCCAAATCCAGCATTTTCTTTATGTGCATTAGATAACGCAGAAAATTCAAAGTTTCTATTTATCGTTGTTTATTGTGTAGTATGCAACAGAAATTAATTCATTCATTCATGGCACATGTTGCATCTACCGAAAAGTTTATTCCTATTTCGTTTGTATGTTTGTGCGTGTGTATGTTTGTATGTTTGAATGTGTGTTTGTGTTTATTTTTGTGTGTATGTGTGCAGGCTTGGTTGTCTCCTCCGTTTGAGCGAAGAGTGAAGTGTATCGGCCACGCGCACGGCATAAGTTGCATGGTGCACCGTGCGTGTTTGGTCCCCGACAAATACACGCTCACTCCCGCTCGGTAGATCG
>JASCZW010016798.1:0-18065 GCA_034211315.2 Aedes japonicus | reverse complement strand
AAACTTCGTGCCACAGTGCACTATGGTCCAGATCATGAATTTACGAGGAAACATGCTCCCAGTGCTTAAACTTTAAACTTTACAGCAAAGTGATGTTCAACAACATGGTTTGTATCCCTAAGACCCATTTTTTTATGTTGATTAAAATAAGGGTGTTTCCCATTTTCACGGAAATACAAAAACTACCTTTTTTTTTGCAGAAATAGACGTTTACAGTCTTGGGCGAAGTTGAAGCGCAGATAATTACATGGAATTTTCGTATATAAACTTTTTTGTAGCCTAAAAATTGACCGATTTAGAGCAATTTTTCCTCATCAACTTAGGGTGTACCTTAAAAAATGTATTTTTTGCCTTTACTTTTTTATTTCAATTTCAACCGTAAAGTAGAGTTCCGACAAGTTTTAGAACTTTTGAAGACGCGTACTTTGGTATACAAATTTTGCCACTAGCTTTAAAAATCAATAGTTATTGATGCTTTTCTAAAAATATACGACCTTTTCAAATGTTGATTTCTATGATTAGGGCAAACAAAATAAAAATTAAAGACGTCATTTGAAAGTGCAATTTATATTGTTTAACTTATGTGAAAACTAGAGATATGTTATTTCTGTATATTGAGAAAATTACATTAGAATCTGGGATGGTTTTAGAAGAAAAACTTCAATAACTATTGATTGGTTAAAGCTAGCGGCAAAATAATATATCCAAAAACGTGCCTTTAAAAGCTCTACAACTTGTTTCAACACAACTTTACGATGGAAATTCAAATTAAAAAGTTAGGACAGAAAAACTTTTTTTTATGGAACACCCTAAGTTGACAAGCGAAAAGCTGGAAAAGCAACGCGCTCGGTGTAGTGCCCTTGCGAAGCAGACGGTGAATGCAACCGAGTTGGAACTGTAATTCGACTGCAAAGTTGTCACGTCCAGACATGTTGGTAGGCAGTAGTGGGTTGGACGATTTGACGGTGCGTAGCCGAGCGCTGACACAACATCTACGAGATCGCCGAACACTGAAGCATAGGAGACGTTCCTTACTTAAATTTGAAGTCTGTGATAGGAGAATACAGTGCATTTAATAAATTTGCTCTTAAATATCGGCATTATAAGACATCATTCTATATTTGCGTTATTTTAAATAGTTCAATGTTAAAAACCAATAGTTAAAATATTGGAATCGCCTCTTAGAAGCATTTCCTATCGATAAGTGCAAACATTTATGAATTTTCTTGGAGAAACGACTGAAATATTATCGCTCAAAACCAGACCGCATTTTGTGACGTTCGAATCTTACTTCCCTTCTTTGTTTGCAAAATTAGATACGTCTGTTTGAAAAAGTACTCGAGATTTCACTGATGGATGAAAATAGCTCATTGCACCTTCGTCTGGCGCCCAAAATGGAGCATTAAGTGATTGTCTGCTACGAAACGAAGCGTCCATCATTCTAATGAAAGTTAGTTATAAAATGGTCTTCTAACATCAATTCAATTTTCCTAACCTCCAAACCACCGATTTGGCTGAATTCGTTCAGATGGTCAACTTAACATGATGAACAGGAACCTTGCTTGACCCGTTAAATATGAGACATTTTGTGTTTTGATGAACAGTTTTTAATTTTTGAATGTGAATTTGTTTGGAAAATTTTCAAATCAGAGTAGTAAAGGAACTATTTAAAGTTCAAGATATAGGGATACAATTATGCTGTTCCCGCCTCCAGCCATATTAAAATTTTCAGAATCAAGATCTGACAGTTATCAACCTTAGACAATGTCAATAGAAGCAAGGTATTCCGACAGAGAAGATGTTCCAACAATTGTCACTTCACACTACCTTCTAGATGCCTCCACTCAACTCCCCATGCTATGGCGTTTCTCAAGTATGGCGGTTCATCATTGACACGGAAACCACACATCGTGTTCCTCTCTTTGTTCAAGTGGTTTGAATATCGAACGAATAATCGAAGATATGGCTCATGTGCCTTCAACCAAACTACGTTCATCAGATTGAGTACGGCTTTCGAAAAGTTACCGAAATAAAAATGAACAAACATTTAAACAGCTCAAACTCTGTAGGATTCAAACATTTAGAGTAAGTCACGTAATGCAAATAAACAAATTAGATAGGTACTATAATTTGAAATTTTGGTGTAAAAAAATTGTATGTACTTTTATTAAACAGATTTTCAGCCAAAGGAATGCATACCTGCTTAAGCATTTAAACAAACGTCAGAGAAGTCTGCACTCGTCTGGCATGGTCTGTTTGACATCGAAGGCAAATTAACCGTATATTCGTTTATCGAGAAACGCGCAGACGACAGCGACAAACGCGGAATCAACCAACAACAATACCGATTCAAGAAGAAACCTCTTCCCTTTTCATCATAATATTATCAGCGATGGCAGTTGATGAACGTCGTTTGCAGTGAAGAAATCAATAAAAATGTTAAAGACTTTCGACAAACAGCCAAACAAACCATCGAGGGGGCTTCAATAGCATTGCTACCAGCATATCTGCCAATTTCAACTCCAACTCCTCCAGTTCGATCCGTAGGAAGGGATGATATATTTGCACGTCAGTCGTACCTACATTGTGATACTTCATACGAATCCTTTGAAAGAAGAAAGACGAGAAGCTTTGCCCGCGTGCAGATTGTATGCATTTCAATAACAATAGGGAAGAGTTTTTCAAACTATGTCAAAATTAGCATATCAAGAGAGGTGTGCAGCTCTATATCAGCGCAGAGTAGCAATGTCAACGACGACGTCAACACAGTTTGCTCCGGTAGGTGGTGTCATCCTTGTTGTTGAGGGCAATCAGCTAGATGTTCGAGAGAATGTTTTTCACGCGGTTTTGTGTGCACAGCATTTAGGTTTCGCGAGGGTGCGCAAAATAGCTACTCAAGATTTGCGATATTACAGACACTTCATACAAGTGATAATCTGCATCATTTGCACCACTTGGGAGATGAATTAATTAAGAGAGAAGACGATGACGTTGAAGGCACTGCTCAAATTCTAAGCCCAAGTGTCATCTGAAGCTGCGGAGACGTGATATCTGCTACATATTGACAGGATGTTTTAATATGCTTTGAGAGACGTGCGTTATACAATGTTGTACCCAAAACAAAGTTTTTTTTTTTCAAATCAGAACAGATTTATCTAAGATATTTAAACAAATTTCGTGCCAACTAGTCTAGCAGTTGGCGACACTATCTCATATTCGAATGAAACATAGTGTGAGTCAAGACTTCGTCATAATAAACAACTTTGTATTTTGTGTTTTTAGAATATTTATCTAGACTAACATTTCAGAACCCCAAATCTGCTTGCCCAATTCAAAAAAATGTTGGGAAAAAAGAAAATCTAAATCCTCCTACACTGAAAATTTATTTTAGTTTCTACTACGAAATCGATGAGAATGCTAACGAATCCTTCCGTTGTTTTCTGTTACGAAACTGATTTGTTGTTTTTATGAAGATATCTTAGTAATTAATGGCACACACATAACTGTCAAAAGTACAGAGCATTTGTTAACAACAAATATTCGTGCATTGTAAGAAAACAATACAAAGAGCTACGAACGTTTTGTCACATATTAAGAAGAAACGACTCTTTGTTGGTTACATGAATGATAGACAGATCTACTTTATCCACTCGAAATGTAATTGAAAAAAAAAGCACAACCACATGGAGTGGTTTGTTCTATGCACAAAATCTATGTTTACGAAACGAGTGAAAGCTAATTTACGAAAAAAATTCAGTTCAGTGTAGTTTTCGTAGTACCAACTACACACAGGATTTCCCATCTCTCCCCGGACACCCAAAAACCCTGTTGCCTCGATTTTAGGAACACAAGCCCCATCTTCATCTTGGCTGTTCTCATTTCATGATACTGTGGAGTTTTTGATCCAATTAAGACGCTGTTCTGGCAATGACCTATCTACGTACCTGGCATGACCCTATTTAAAACACTGTTCCCACTATGAAAACTTTTTTAAAACAATTAACATTAAAGTGGCCCTTCCTTGCAGCTATCATTTCCTTCGAAGGATAATTTTCCAAAAGAGGTAGGGGATTTGATCACTGTCCTGCAGTAGAATTGCTGAAGTCTTATTACCAAATTGGAATCTTTTAAATTTTCAGCTCACATACCGGTTGTGATGTATTCGCTTTTTGTGAAACATGGATCCCTTCTGGAATCGATCTTTCTTTTCATGATTTCAATATTATTCGTCTTGATCGTGAGGATTTGCTTTATGAGGAGTACTTTTGGGAATCAAAAAGTGCTACTCCTTTTATTGAGTGAATTTTCCGCAGGTATTGAAGTTGTCGCAAATCAGGCTGTTATTAAAAATAAAAGCCCTTGCATTGCTTCTTTGTGTATTCCTCCTCAATTAACCAAATATTTGTTCGGTCCTTCCTACTCCCCGGTTGATCGTAAGGGATTTTAATTTTGTTCTAATTCGCTATCGTTCCTTGCAGTTCAATCTGTAGTATGAACGGCTATCCGGATTCTAGCTAAAAGTTGAACGAACAGCACCCTTCCACTGATCCGGCGAGCATCTGAACGTATACTTGATGTGACGGGTACCGAACTTCCTACTGTCGACCATTCGACGAGACAGGGCGATTGTGTATGGCACGCACGTAAACCATCGATAGGAGGAAATAACCGATGTAAAGCAAAGCGTACGAGCCGGTGAGTCGCCGGATAGAGTCCGTCCAGTAGTCCAACAGCTGCTTGTAACTAGATTCCACAGGTCAACGGTGGTCTACACCGATGGTTCGAGATTTGTTCAGCCTTCCGAAAGCGTGCAGTGTTTTCTCGGCAGAGGCGAACGCCATTTAGAGAGCGCTTTCGATACCGAACGTCAGTGCCGAAATGATTATTCTTACGGATTCAGTCAGTTGTTTTCTGGCTTTAGAAGCAGGAAGGTCGAAACACCCGTGGATTCAAGAAATCGAAGAGATTGTGCGTAACAAACACGTTCGCTTCTGTTGGATTCCGGGACATTCTATGATCAACGGAAACACCAAGACTGATCGACTAGCAAACGAAGCTAGAGCAGAACCCGTCATAGATATGGTTATGCAGTGAGTAGTGAAAACACACTGTGAGCAGTGAAACAAGTGATAATACGCCGATGGGACCAACAGTGGTTCGAGGCTAGAGACGCAAAATTGAGGGAAGTGAAGTGCGACACGCGCAGGTGGATAGACCAGGCCATCCCAGCCGAACAACGTTCGCCAACACGCCTCAGGATCGGCCACACACGGCTGTCCCATTCTTTTCTATTGAAAAAGGACACACCGCCCATCTGCGAATTCTGTGGAACCGAAAATGAAACGTTTGGTATGTTATTCTCCACTGTCGAAATTTCGTGACAGAACGCCAAGAAGCCGACATCAGCTCTACCAGCCTACATGTTGCCTTGAATAACAGCGAAGGTAATACGGCGAAACTCCTGGCATTCCTGCACCGAACTGGACTGCTTAAACAGCTTTAGGAAGAGCGCAGAGCACCCCATGACTACGGAAAATTGGGATAGTTGGCAGGGGGGAGGGGTAGCCCTCTCATGCCCTGGCCACCACCCTATACCAGCAAACACTACCAATCTTACGAAAGCGGAGTTATCGACAGAACTACACAAGGCCTTTTTCCAGTGCCGGCTGTTGGCGGTAGATCTGGAAATAATGTGTAGTAGTTTCGGCAGCTGCTGGCACTGTGGGACACTGGCATCCCACAGGTTAGTACCCAGTTTATTAAATCACCAACAGGTACTGTCTCGGTGATCTTTCCAGGTCACATCCAAGCCGCAGCGGTATCTCCAAACGATATGACGACAGTTGAAACCACGGCATACCATTCCAAAAAACCGATTAGTCGCTACATATCTACCGATGGTATTGACGAAGAAGAAGAAACGAAGTGAAGTCAAGAAGAGAAAGCAGAAGAAGAAGAAACTAAGTGAAGTCAAGAAGAAAGACAAGAAAAAGTAGGAAATTATGAATAAGAGAAGAAGAAATAAGAAACTAAAAACCACTCTGTATATCCAACCACTCTGTACATCTAAACTCAGCTTCTCTGAAACGAATGCACACGAATGTGTTAAGTGTCGCAAATAAACAAACTATCGTTAGATTACACATGGAGTGTGATTTACAATCCCCACGGTAGTGATCATATGCCCATAAAATTTTCAATTGCTACCGGATTCAATCCATCAAAATCCATAAACGTCACGTACGATATTACCCGTTTCATCGATTGGACAAAGTTCAGGGCAGTAAATAGATGAAGATGTTACGACGGTAGAAAAGATCTCACCGCTGCGCTCTGGAGGACCTTCTTTCCAACCTAATCTGGTTAGCGCGCATCAAGCTCAAGCTCGACCATTTCCACAAACTTCACTTCCCAGGAAGCCTCCTTCTCCATGGTGGAATCAGCAATGCACCGAGGTTAATCGTAAAAAGTCCGACACGTTTTAAATTTTTCGTAGACGAGGACCACCTGAACACTTTGAAGAATACCCTCATCAAGGCCAAGAAACGCGTTTACAAGCGACAATTCGTGGTCGGGCTATTGCGTGAAACGTCGATCCCGGCGTAGAGGTTAACATCCATACTTCTCACGCCAAAGTCACGAGTTCGAATCTCACCTCGGAAAAGTTACGCAAATACCCAAAAGGTATTTGAGTGACTACGACGGGAGATGAACCAGCCTAGGGCTGAAAATCTCGATAATAAAGGAATAAAAAAAAAAACGTCGATGAAAATTCTTTGGAGTACGGTGTGCAGATTGCGTAACCAAACTACGAACAACGAGAACGAATCCTCAAGTTCGACCGAAAAGTTTGGCCAGATTCTGTGCTAGGTTCTTCGCAAAATCAAGAATTCGATAGTGAGATCTTTTCAAGATCACTCTCTCGCACTTCTTTTTGGCAGCAACACGGTTCTAGGAGCTGATATGATCAAGCTCAACTTGCTTGAGAACCTCCTAGGCGTCGCTAAGAGGCGCATGTTGAACTTGTTTAATACGTTTCTAGTGCTAAATGCCATTCAAAAACATGGTAAACTATTACAACTCCTATCAACCCATCGCGTAGATGAATTTAAAAATTATTCGAGTAAATCATCCTCTTCCGTCTGATACAATTTCGTGTATCATATGTGGGTAAAGGCGACTGTCGTGCGTTGCTTTCCTCAGATATAAAGTAAGCTTTTGATTAAAAAGAGTAAATGGCTTCTGTATTCTTGGATATCACGGGAGCTTTTGATTCAGTATCTGTTACAGTTCTTTCAGATGAATTCAACGCGTCTGGCGTTTCATCATTTTTGAATATTTTTTTGCACAATTATCTGCCAAAGAAATATATAAGCTTTTTAATAGCAACTCTACAGCTTCCCTATTTAGTTTTATGAGTCTCCTCCAGAGATCATGTTAAATCACTCTTTTGTATAAATTTTATGTCGAGAACATTGATGTTTGTCTAAATGACGCTAAGACAACTTGCAGATGATGGCGTAGTGTGTGTCATGGGGCCCAATGGAGTCGATCTGCAAGGACCCTTACAGGATAACGTTTGCATTAAAAAAAGGGACAAAAATTGCCGATTTTTCATGGGTTTACCTTCACTCGCACTGACCAAACTACCCATGCAGCATCAATCAAAATAATCCATGAGTCAGCAGACAAAATTTGACAGCTCTATCAGTCGAACTCTAACCGTCATGGCAAAAACAGTGAAGCAACTCCGTTCAGAAGTGTGCGCGTTCACAGAACGGCACCCAGCCGCGTCGAAAACGGACATCGTGCGGCACTTTGTGGACACCGGGTACGCCCGTTCCGGCATCTACAACATCTTGGCACTATTGGTAATTGGTCTATTAGACAACAATCAGATCATTGAAAGAAAGCCCGGTTCCGGACGGCCGACAACTCTGAGCGTCAAAACGCTCCAAAGGATGCTGAAGAGGAAGACCGAGGGAAAAGTGGCTACATCGATGCGTGCGCTTGGCCGGGAGGTCGGTTCAACCGACCAAGCAGTGAAAAAGTACCTGGCGAACATGAACACAAAAACGGCTGAATAAGATAGTCAACTCGATTTTCCCTGCGAATTGCGACGTGGCAATAGGGATGGACAACGAGACCTATCTCACCCTGGATGGCAACGACTGGCAGGACACTTCGTATCCTACTCCCCCCGCGAAGAAAGTGAGCTCCGAGGTGAAGTTCATTTCACATACCAAGTTCCCCAAGAAGGTACTGCTGTGGCTAACAATCAGCGAGAAGGGGATGTCAAAGCCGGTCTTCTTTCGCTCCGGACTGGCCGTGAACAGGGAAATTTATAGTACGAAATGCCGTCATGTGAAGGCAGCTCGCAAGGGCGTAGAATTTTTGGAGGCCGTATCCATGTTAGAAGCCATATCCTACTAGAGGCCTTCAAATGTTATCTAAAAACTGTACATACTTACTATCTAATGCTGGTCTAACGATATATTAGGCCCAAGCCCACGTCATTTTGTGCAGACTTCGCCTCACGGCAAGGGTAGGATCAAATGAAAATTGACGTTAAATAGGTACGGATGTTTTAATTTGCCACAAGCAGAAAGTAGGTCTACAGACAACATAAATTCAATAATTGAGTCTTTAGAGTGAATGCATGCATAGAAAACGAAAGTAAAAAACAAAACCTTTTTATTCCAAACAATAGCGAAGTTATTTGAAGATTCTGCTCATCGAAATGGAAGGACTGAATAAGGAATCCGAATACGACACTGAGGATCAATGTGTGAGTCCGGATACGCCGATGCACACTGGTAGTCAATGCTTTCCTCAGTTCAATCATCAATGCTCGACTTTGAAATGCAATAAAACTTAAGTTTACAATCTAAAGCTTGGACGTCTCGAGACTTGTTTTGAGACAAACCAAAAGAGAAACATAGTTTATATTAGACAACTAGATTTTCCACATCTAAAAGAATTAACTGTTCTTACAAAACGAAAATTTTAATAAAATCACAACCCAAGAACACTTATCAGGGAACAAAACTTCGAGGCAACAGATACAATTGAACTAGAAGCCACTCTTCGCAGCGAAAATTTTCAAAGAACAGATGAAATATTATCCTCCATGCAATTTGCTTCTGAGAACACTTTTTCCGTTCGTTTATTTTTTTTTGTCACAGCTCATAGCCTTTCTTCCTGTTCGAAACGCGACTGGATCGCTACCAATGTCGACATTTTTCAGCGGCGCGTTGAAGCATATGATCCGACAAGAGCAATTTGCTCGTGCCTTGTCCCCAGTGCGTGGTGACCATGGACACAAAAACATTGCTTGGCCCAAAATAAGATTGCGATGCAGAAGGCGTGAACATCTTTCAGAAGTGCGGAATAGTGGAATTTTGGGGGGATTGGGGGAAAACAAAAGAGATGGAAATTCATTTTAAATATCCTTCTTCAACTATTTACGTTGCTGCTGGTCGTCATCGCATAGCTTGTGCTATGCGGTGTCGCTATCGCGCTGCAATTCAATTGTGTCGAAATTGTGTACGAAATAATTTGGTGAATTAAGTTTGAAGGAAAAAAACCGGGTGATCCAAATCATTCATTTAGTTACGATGAAATTCTTCTTAAATCGGCTCTCCCACAATTCTTACGTGCATTTGAACCCTTTCACTGAAAATTAATTTTAGTTTATGTTACGAAATCTATTCGTTGTTTTCTGCAACGAAAATGTTCGTAATTAATGGCATACGCACAACTGTCAAAAGTAGGAAACTTTGTTGACACAGAAAGAACATTCGCGTTTTGTACGAACAAAATACAAAGATCTACGAGTATTTTGTCACACATTAAAAAGAAACACGAAAGTCTGACAGAACTATATGGACTGCATTAAAAAAAAGAAAAAAAAAGAAAAAAAAACCACGTGGAGTTGTCCAGCGTTTAATGTGTCAGACATAGTACTCGATCCTGTATTTTTGGAAAGAGCTGTTAATGAAACCGTGGTTGATCTCACTAGAGTTTGATTTATTTTGGGATCAATAAATTATTCCCGCCCATCTCAGCAGCAACACCATCATGCTTCTTCTTCTTCTGTAGCATTTCAAGCTTATTGCTTTCACAATAAGCTTATTGCTTGCTCTCAACTTAGTGTTCTAGATGCACTTCCACAGTTATTAATTGAGAGCTTTCGATGCCCCGTACCATTTTTGCATGAGTATGATTGTGCGGCAAGTATAATCATTCGCTATGCCCAGGGAGTTGAGAAATTTTCCTTAACGAAAAATTCCTAGACCAGACCGGGAATCGAACCCAGCCAGCCACCAGCCTCCAGCATGGTATTGCTTTGTAGCTGCGCCTTTTCCGACTGAGCTAAGGGAGGACACACCATGATGCATGAGTACCATTGAAGCAAAACAGCATTTGGCTGGTCCTAACTTTTTTTAATTAACTTCGTGCATCATACAAAAAGGTGTAATGATAGCATTTATTC
The DNA here is from genome assembly GCA_034211315.2 of Aedes japonicus. Lineage (NCBI taxonomy): Eukaryota > Metazoa > Arthropoda > Insecta > Diptera > Culicidae > Aedes > Aedes japonicus. The sequence goes on along the minus strand of JASCZW010016798.1, from coordinate 7,570 downwards.
AGATAAAAATCAATATGAATGTTTTATACAATAAAAGAGACATTTGTTGTTCTATACAAAATCCATATTTACGAAACGAATGAAAGTGAATTTACAAAAATAAATTTTCAGTGTTGAAATCAGACATGACGTTAGTAAGGACGAATTTCACGCCAACTCATCCAGTGTTTGGCAGCACCCTCTCAGAATCCAATGAAACTTTGTGGATGTGTAGTTACAGAATGTGTAAAAGGTATGGGAATAATTGAGATAGAGGGGGGCTGATAAATTTGAAAGCGAACCTCTTATTTGATCGTCTTTAAATGGATGTGCATCAAGTCTTACCAAATTAGAAAATTATAATTTGATAAGACTTGATACATATCCATTTCAAGACGAATCCATTATGTCCTTATATGAATTTTCGAAGTACCATTTATGGCAATGAAAACTCATAGATTTTGCTTGGTTTTATTTTATTTATTTTTTATATGTACATCTTCACGTTTTAGTAATTAACATATGTATACTTTATCAATCTTTTACATACATAGTGAATTTTGTTGGATTATCCTTTGAATCAGAAAACATTTTAGCTGAAATTTGATTATCTGAAATAGGTACAAATCAACTGGTATTGTATTTACGTGGTTATAGAACTCCTCAAGATCTTTTGACATTTTTGCATACTGTTCAGCTGATATGGAGCAGAAATTCAGTTTTATCATACTTATATTTGACTGTTCATCTGGCCAGTCATAAGTTCTCTAGGAGTTTTGTTTGTGTTCCCATAATGTTAAACAAGGCTTGCTCTCTTTGCCATTCGCTTGAGATTACCACCAATAGCATTACATGAACCTTTTCCATGAGACGTTCCAATCCCTTGATTTTTCAAACATTCAAAGACCCTTGAAAAATCCAAATTGTCATTATAATTAAATTTAATTCGTTTTTGTGAGGTGTTAGGAACAAACTTTAAGACGAGTTGGCGCGATACACGGTAAAAATTGGACATACACGGTAAAAATTGGACATAAAAAAAATTGTTGTTAGAAAAACTTTTTTTCCGTATAAGTGCCAATCTCGCGACTTATGGCGAAATTTTAGACAATTATGTTGCCTTTATTAAAAAAAAACAAATTAGTCCAATTCTAAGATTGTAATATCTGGCAAATTTACTTTAAATTTTAAAATAATTTTTTTTGCGTGTAAGAATCGGTTTTACAATTTTTGGGATAAAAGCTAATACAATTTTTTAAAATTCACTCATACATGGGTTCTGTGGAAGTTGCTTGCAGTGGTTGTAAAGCTGCTTTTCACTTCAGTTGTGCAAAAATTACGGAAGAGCTGTACAAGGAAATAAGTGGAAAAGCTGGTATTTTGTGGATGTGTAAAGGCTGCCGTGACCTTATCGCTAATGCTCGCTTCAAAAATGCGTTGCCTTCCATGAATTACGCGTTGCCTTCCATGACGCTGCGATCGAAGTCAACGACACATACCAAAAAGTTATCGATGAGATAAAGAGCGAGATAAAAGACAGCATGATTGCCGAAATCAGACAGGAGATTAAAGGAGGGTTCAGCAAGCTGTCTCCTGCGGTACTAGGTCCTGTTCCTCGTTTCGTTTTTGGTCGTTCTAACACTCCCAAGAGAACCCGTGATGATGAAGCAGCATTCGATCAACGACAAAATTCTCCGAGGGTCGTCAACAGCCAACGTACCGACGATGGTACGTTGCTGTGACGGACCGCTCTTCGGTGTGGAAAGACCCATTGACAAATTCTGGGTTTCACAAGAATTTCTCCTGACGTTTCTGAGACATCGAAAAACTGGCCAAGGACTGTTTGAATGTGGATGAAGCCGTTGTGAAACCGCTTATACCGAGAGGTTGGCCATTGTCGTCACTGACATTCTTCTCGTTTAAGTTAGGAGTCAGTGTCGAAATGAAGTCGAGACATATGGATCCTTTGTCCTGGCCGCAAGGAATCGAGTTCCGGGAGTTCATCGAGGATAGCACGAGAGCGATGATTTTTTGGAAACCTGTGCAGAACGCGGATGCGGGCCCAACGACCAGCACATCGAGCCAGCCGTGTTAATTCCAGAACCTTCTCCCCTTCGTCTTTTCATCTCTAAACCACTCCGCATACTACCAGAACGTCCGTGGGCTAAGAACTAAAACAAACACAATGCTCCTCTCTCTTCTGGCCAGTGATTTCGATATTGTTGTTCTTACGGAAACGTGGTTGCACACATTGGCGGAACTAGACAATTAGTCTGGGGTGTGAAAGTAGTTCGCCTCCCGCGGTGCATCCCTGGAAACGTTAGGCTCCCTCAACGGCTAAACGGACTACGGAGGGAGCGTCATTGGACGCATTGGGGTGGATGTCAGTAAAACCCCCAATTATGGCAACTGGCTGTGAAAGGAAAACGAGCGGAACCGTGCAATCGGCTGGCAACTGTGTCGACCCCTTAGTACTACCGGGCGACACCGCGCAGGAAACGGCGGGGTTCCCTTCGGCACAGGCTGTCTCCGTCCCACTAAAACCGTGGCAGGCCTCCAGTACGTTCCATTCTCCACCGCCCGACCTCGCCAGTCGGGCGGGAGTAGGCTCAGATGACCCTATACCTGTCTTACGCCGATCCGGCTCTGAACACGGTTCCCCATGAAGGGCCGTGTCAACCCTAGCATGGCCTCCCTGCTTGCATAGACAACCATGGGATCAAGAAGGCGACTACTCCACGTGGGTTTGGATAGCGGCTGGAGGGGGACCCAACAGAATGGAGGAAATTAAAAATAATAACAAAAATGAAAAAGAAAAAACCCAAAAAAATAAGGAGCAAGTAGAGGCAGAGGAGAGGACAAAAGAGAGAGCGAACCCGTTCGCTAAAGGCGGCCTAGCGAGATCCCCAACCAGGAAAATGGTGGGATCCGGCGTGTCCGACACCTGTGGAAGTGCCACGGCATCGGAGGCAGGTGCCGCCAGACTTGGCGTGGCCATGGATGGGCCAGGACTCATCCGGGCCATGGATAGGATGCGGGAAAGCATCCCCAAGGTGGAAGAAGTGTCCGAGCAGTTGGACGCGATTATCGACTTCACGTCATCGCGTTGCAACATCGCCAAGGACCTCAAGATGAGCCTCCTTAGGCTACGCCTCACAGTGCAGGTTGGCCGCTGTAAGGAGAGAGAGAGCTGGAGGCCGGCGCCTAGCCGAGCAAAGCGCCAAGCGAACTGGCGCGGCTAGTTGCTACCGAAAGAGGCGAGGGAGATAGCCTCGAAGCAGACGCAGACGGAAGTGTCCGTCTCTCGTCGGAGACTCCACTCTATCTTAATATGGGAGCAGGGAGCTCCGGGCGGGCTAGGGCAGTCCCCGGGCGAAACGGCACCGGGCGCTTCTAAGAAGCGCATCGTGTCGGATGCCCCTGCAGGCAAAAACCTACAGCGAACGCGGCTGGCGGGGTCAGAGGGTTTATCCTCGCGACCCGATTTAACGGGCCGCAAAGAGAGAGGCCCTGGCGCGGAGCCCAGCGCTGAAGGCGCGAATCCCAGCTCGAGGGTTGTCTCAAGCGCCGAAGGGGCCTCGAGCGGCAGGGCCCCCTACACAACAACCGCAGGTAGCACGGAAGCTACCAGGAGAACGAGGGAGTGACCATGGCAATGAGGGCCAATGGAAAAGGTAGTAAGGAACAGAAAGAAAACCAAAAAGAAAAGGGAAAAGCGACAGGTGGCCCGCAAGCGTAACCGCGGTGAGGCCCTCATCGTTAAGACCGACGCGTCTAAGTACTCGGAGGTCTTTGAAAGCGATGCGCGGGGACGCTAATCCGGCGGGCCTGGGAGCCGACGTGCGGAGTATACGCCGTACCCGCACCGGCGAGATGCTCCTGGAGCTGAAAAAGTCTACCCAGTCGAAGGGTCCAGCTTTATAGAGACCTAGCAAGAAAGGCCTTAGGTGAGGGTGTGGAGGTACGCGCCCTCGTCTCACAGGTGACGATCCAGATCAAAAACCCGGGATGAGATCACCGAGGTAGACGAGATCTCCACCGCACCTAAGGAGCAGTGCAAGGTTGAGGTTGCCACCGCAGACATACGACCGCGGAAGGGTCCACTTGGGACCCAGGTTGCAACCATAAGCGGTAGCGGCAGCCTGACGCAGACGCGGCGTTGAAAGTGGCGAAGGTGAAGGTGGGATGGTCGATATGCCCACTTAGCCCACACCAGCCGCCGAAGGCATGCTTCAGATGCTCGAGAAAGCGGGCACATGTCCTGGGAATGCAAAGGCCCAGATAGGAGCAACATGTGCAGAAGGTGTGGCAGCACAAGCCACAAGGCGCGGACTGCAAGAGTCCCCCAAATGCTTGATGTGTGCTGGAAACCGGACGATAAGCACGTCATGGGGGAGGAGGGTGCCTGGCTGCGCTAAGGGTAAACCAACGAGCCAACCATGATGCGGGTCACCACAACTAAACCTGAACCACTGTGAGGCCGCCCAGCAACCGTTGTGTCAGCCAGTTAGCGAGTCGGTCATCGGATATCGCCATAGTTTCGACCCATACCGTGTCCCAGCCGGCAACGGTACTGGGTCACGGACAGGTCCAATATGGCGGCATTATGGACGACGGGCAAGTACCCGGTTCAGAGGTTGTGTCTTCCATCAACGGCGCTTCCGTTGGCTGTAAAAGGAATGGAGTGTTCTTCCGCAGCTGCTGGCACCGCCAAGATGGTCGATTGAACTGTTTTCAAACATGCTCGACCGAATGATGAGCGAGCTAACTGGCCTATTCTGTTGGTAATAGCAGGCGACTTCAACGCCTGGGCGACCGAGTGGGGAGCCGCCTTACCAACCCCAGGGGCCAGATTCTTCTGGGAGGCCTTGGCTAGGCTCAACGTGGACCAGCCAACGTGGGTACCAAGAGCACATACCGCAGAAATGGAGCGGAATCGATAATCGATGCTACCTTCAGCAGTCCTGGGCTGCTCAATGACTGGAGGGTGGATGATGGCTACACCCATAGCGACCACTTGGCGGTCCGTTAGTATCGTCCACAATACGGGCGCAGCGTGCGGAAGGAGCAGCATCCACTCCATTCGCCTGCAGATGGAGGACGTCCTACTTTGATGTAGAGACTTTTAAAGAGGCGCCTGAGAGGGAACGGATTTACGCGAAACCGCAGGAACCTTGCGGCGAACGACTTGTGATGGCACTTACACGAGCGTGCGATGCGACCATGCCGAGGAAGTCAAACCGAGGAATGGAAGATCGCCGGTGTATTGGTGGACAGAGTCGATTGCCGACCTGGAACAGAACCTGCCTGCCCACGCCAGACGGAGGATGCAAAGAGCGCGGTCAGACGCCGACAGAATCGAGCGCAGAGAGGTGCTTGTCGCCGCGAAGGCCGCTCTAAAGAGGGAGATAAAGGCCAGCAAGCGAGCCTGCTTCGAGGGCCTGTGTCAGAGGGCCAATGCGAACCCGTGGGTGACGCCTATCGGGTAGTAATGGCCAAAACCAGGGGATCGGCGGCTCCAACCGAGCGTTCATCAGAGCTGCTGCAGGTGATCGTTGGGGACTCTTTCCGAGCCACGACCTGAGTCTATGGCCCCTCGCCGTTGCTGCTGATTTGTCCCATGACCAGCGTTCCAGTATCCCAGACCTTAACGCCGTCATAGCGACGGAAGGGTGGACGGCCCCGCCGAACACCCGTGACCACGTGGGTATTGATAACGGCACAACGGGGGCCGGCGACGAGGCGACGGTGACGAATGACGAACTCATTGCGATAGCAAAGTCGCTAAAGGTGAACAAAGCGCCAGACCTGATGGTATCCTCGAACCTGGCCATCAAGACGGCTATCTTGCTGGATCCCGGAATGTTCAGGTGGTGATGCAAAAGCAGTCGACGAGGCAGCGTCTTCCCGGACGCCTGGAAAACATTCAGAACCTTGTATTGCTTACCAAAGACAGGAAGCTACCAGAGATCCATCGGCATATAGACCTATATGTCTGTTGGATACAGCGGGTAAGGTGCTCGAGAGGGTAATCCTCAACAGACTGGCAACGTACACGGAGGGTACAGGCGGTCTGTCGGACAACCAGTTTGGCTTCCGCAAAGGGAAGTCGACGGTGGATGCCATCCCGTCCGTCACCAAGACGGCTGAGGTGGCAATCCAGCGTCAAGAGGCGAGGAGTACGCTACTGTGCAGTGGTCACCCGACGTGAGAAACGCCTTCAACAGCGCCAGTTGGGTGGCTATTGCCGACCTCGCTCCAGCGCCTACAGGTTCCTGGGTACTCTCAAGATTCCTGGGAAACTACTTCCAGAATCGCGTACTGGTGTACAACACGGAGGAGGGGTCAGAAACGTGTACATATCACCGCAGGCGTCCCACAAGGTTCCGATCCTGGGTCCGGTGCTATGGAACACGATGTGCGACGAAGTGTTACGGCTCGAGTTCCCGGAGCGGGTGAAGATAGTCGGGTTCGCGGACGACATCACCCTGGAAATATGTGGTGAATCCATCGAGGAGGTGGAGCTGACGCCTCACACTCCATCGGCATTGTGGAGAGGATGGATGCGCTCCAAAAGCTGAGCTAGCTCACCATAAGACTGAGGTCACGGTTGCCAACAACCGAAAACCGGAGCAATACGGCTACGATTAGTGCAGGTAACTGCACTATTGAATCGAAGAGGTCTTTGAGGTATCTTGGGGTCATCGATCGACGATAAGTTGTCCCTTTACCAGCCACGTCGATTACGCTTGCAAGAAAGCCTCCGTGGCTATCTCGGCATTATCCCGCATAAGGTTGAATAGCTCTGGCGGGCGTGGGAGTGCGTAAACTCCTGGCCAGTGTCGCCCTGTCCATACTTAGGTACGGCGGGCTGGCATGGATCACCGCTCTGAACATGAAGTGCTACCCAGGTGTAAGCTAGAGAGTACACACAGGCTAATGTGCCTAAGAGTGGTTAGTGCATACCGAACGGTATCACGGATGCGGTCTGTGTCCCAGCGATGATGCCGATAGGCATCGTCATAAAAGAGGATGCAGAGTGCTTCGAGCAACGTGGAACAAGAGGTATTCGGAAAGACCACTAGAGCCGGCATCAATGGTTAAGTGGCAGAGGGAATGGAATAACTCCACCAAGAATCGGTGACCCACCGACCAATCCCGGAACTATCCGGCGGGCCGGTCAGGCGACACGGGGAGGTTAACTTCCACTTAACGCAGATCCTGTCAGGCCATGGGTGCTTTAGACAATATCTGCACAAGTATGGGCATGTCTCGGTTCCTCCGCGTGCGTACCGGCGCGCGCGAGCAGAGTGGAAACCGCGTGAACATGTAATTTCTTCACATGTCCTCGCTTCGACGGCGCGAGATCCGGCATGAAGGCCGTGAGCGGTCAGCGACACGACTCCGATAATTTGGTCCAGTAGGATGTGCTGTGACCGGGACATCTGGGGACGCGGCATGCGTAGCAGCATCCTTAGATTGTCCTCGATCTCCAATCGAAATGGCGAAACGACCAAAGGCAGGTCGAAATGCATGCGACCTAACTACTGAAGACCCGTAGCAGTTAGACACAGTGGGTGCTCAATTAGCA
>JASCZW010016797.1:0-18036 GCA_034211315.2 Aedes japonicus | reverse complement strand
TTCGGTTCCGAAGCTTTGTTCACCTTTAGCGACTTTGCTATCGAAATGAGTTCTTCGGTCGTCACCTGGGATACTGGAACGCTGGAAATGGGACAAATCTATGGCAGTGTGGGGCCATGGACTCGGGTCGTGGTTCAGAAAGAGTCCCCAAACGATCTGATAACGCTCTACCGCCCCCTGTTAGTACTGCACCTCTCGTTCACCATACTACAAAACTACAAACGACTGACAACTTGGCAAGTCATCGTTACCGCAAATATTACCATTTTCGCTATAATCGAAACGTGTGAAGCACAAAGCAAATCTACGCGTGAACCCGACAAACTTCAATTCGTTAGTTAATTCAAACGGATAGGATCTGGACTGCCTCCACGACTTCAGCACCTCGCCCATACAAGTGAGGAATACTTCAACTGGCATGCCTCACGATGTGCTCAATAAATATACAAAGCATTAATGAATACACGGTAATGGCCGTAATGCTCAAGTTGAAGCTCTCGTTTGTTAAGGTATCTCTTCATCAGTGTTCATACGATTCACAGTCAATCTCTGCCTCCCACTTGCGAGGATCTTTTTTTCAACTATCGGCACAGCAAAGTGACACGCTTTCCACACGCTTGAATCACTCGTAAATATTTCACACCTTCATAAAGGGAGCCAAACGGAACCTTGTCAATCATCGTGGAACCACTTCTAAGTATCTGTGCTTGTTCACAGTTATAATTATTATACATAATACCTTGTTTGCGTGCTCTAAAAACTTCATCGATTCTAAAAAACTACGATGACATTGTTGCTAGTGCTTATCGTCAACTGGGCTTCACGTATAAAATTGCCGACTAATTCCGTAATCCATAATGCTTTAGATCGCTTTACTGCTCACTTGTGCGATCGATATTAGAATCATGTGTCTTATATTGTTAGGTGTCCCTTCCAGGCCGCCTGGATCGCCAGAATTAAGGAAAGTTCGTATGATACGTTCTTCGTTTCCTCAGATGGCGTAATCCTACGAACCTGCCGCCGTACTAGGAGCGTTTCCGTTTGCATAATATCGAACCACTCGAGTTGAGACGGGTGACGTACAAACTAAGTATGCTGGAATGTTCTTCACTGTCACGTCAATGCGTATTCCTGTATCTAGAACCCACTACAGTAACTATGCTCTGCCAGTTCGATGAATGAGCTAACGTTTCAACGAGTTCTTTGACATTTTCGATTTCGACTCATCAGCTGACGTGTTTTGTCGTCGGCTACTCGAGTGTTTCCACACCGCTGGCCGTAACCATTTAATATAATTTTTCTTCGTTTAGATTTTCATTGTTAGTTGAACCTTAAAAAAAATTGGACATAAACGCATACATCTCACATATGCACTGGCCAACCACAGCCCTCTCATTGCTTCTAAACATCGAACGATTTATTTGAGGCTATCTGTCTAGCCTTTAAAATCTGTGTAAAAAAACGAAAGTAAAAAACTACCCTTAGAAAAACATTGAAATTGAAGCAACGTATCAACCTGATGTTAGCCCAATCTATTCATATTGGGAGCTCAAAAATATTCCAATTTCTTCGGTGCAACGCTGTGTATAACGGTGGATCTGACTGATCGGTTTTTTAGCGCATCGAGCAGTGCCTATCTTGATTGCATGAACAGTGTTGCTAGAAACACCCTTGGCACCTTCTCTTGTAGTGATAACACTTTCTGCGTTAGCTGATCATTGCAGGTGGGAACATCCGGTTGATAAAATTGACCGTTTACTGCTTGCATGTTGCGTGGCTCCGATACGTCTTCCCAACGTGCTTTGTTGGTATTGGTGCGAATGTCATTTTTCCGCTCAATCTCTCACAATTTCTCAGCGTCTCGAACTGGAAAGAGACTCTCTTTCGTTACTCATCTACTCGTCGGAGAGTTTTCAGTAAACAAAACTGGACCTTATATATGCAGGTACACATTTTCCTCCACCTCTCAGCTGAGCCAGATCGTTGAAGTCTCTTTGAAAGCGAAAATGTGTCACACTTTTATTTTCATACGCGTTTCGCTGCATGCATTTGCTGAGGTGCGCGTGCCTCTCCACATACCCTCCCAGACGTGCGATCCAAAGGCCGATATTTCTTTCTGTGCTGGTAAGATGACTGTATGCGGTTTTTGCACGAACCTATCCCACATTTCTACCGCACGATTGACGATGATGGGGCTGCGGCATTGGATGAAAATATGACACCGCACCGGGTGGTTTGGAGCTTTTATACGATGGTGTGAGTGGTTTACAGCAGAGCTACCCCATCATGGATCGGTTGCAATGTCAGTTGGAATCTATGCTTGTATGTATAGATACAATTTGGTGTGTGCCAGCGCAAATGCTGCGTGAATGTTGTTTTGAAAGTAAATTCGTACAGCCACATGCTGCATTCCATACGGTCGATCGTCGTTGTATTTTGAGAGGGACCGACGGGTTACCAGTTTTGGCGATGATGGTCAGGTTTGTGTCGTACGATCGACGACGGTATGATACAATGCATTGAGCATTCTTATACGGTGGAAGCAGATTGGGAAATTCGATGTTGTGTAGCGGAATTTATTTGGTAGTTAATAATGTCTTTGTTGCGGCAGTGTATTTTTCTTCTTATGTGCTCTATAGGGTGGTTAGACCCATTGCTTCCGATTGATTGATTGAGGTTCCGATATCTGTGACGGTTGTTTACCAATCGCCAATAATTTCAGTCGTTTGAATTCGGCAATGTTGTTACATGTAATGCAGTGGGTTGTAGTGAATTCCTGCAAAGTTCACTTCTATTCAAGTCGAAATAATGAAGTCTGCACCAGAAACATTTGCTAATGGAAACAAAGAACGTTGAACACAGGATGTTGCATTTTCATGAGCTTTCTAGATTCTCGAAGGTACACTTTGTTGGAGAGGTGGTTATAATTTATTGAAACATTTCCTTGCATGAATGAAAATTTTGTATGAATAATCCTATGGGAAGGTTCATTAATCATGTCACGCACTAAGGGGGGAGGGGGGGGGGGGGTTGGGACAACGTGACGATCCAACCAAAACAATATCCTTACAAAAAAGGTGACAAGGGGGGGGGGGGTTATAAAAAATCATTTTTTGTGAGACGTAATTAATGGACGTTCCCTATGAGCAAGTTCAAAACACCCCTTCTTTGTGAATTAAGGTACACTGAGAAAAGTTTAGTTCACAGGGTTATGGAATGTAATGTCAGCTTGGTTCCTTCATTTGGCCTATGTACTAAATATGTCATAACTTCAACGGTAATCAACAAAATCCTGATGGTATCATGATGATATATGTGTTCTTAAATAGTTGAGGCTTTATTTATCAATTTATAATAATACTTGAGTGAGATTTTTGACTTATTTTAGTATGGATTGGCCGATAGATTATATGTCGAAATTGTTTAAGTATTTTAAAGTAGTTTAATTTCAACATGTTCCGACAAATTTTGTTTTTGGGTATGCGAATGTAGCTTGACCTGAAATTCATGAGGCTAATCGAATTAAACTTTACGAAGATTTTTCTCTACGAGAAACCTAAATAATGAGACAAGATTGCATCCAAAAATAGACCTAATATGGTGCTCATAGACGACCTTACATCCATACCCATTGGAAATTATTGTCCTTCAAAAGTACGTTTTTGAACTTTTCATGGTTAAGAACAACAAACGTCTTATTAAGCTACTCCAAGAAACTTGTTATATATTGTTTCTGGTTATACAGGATGTCCAAATATTATCCGTACAACAAAATGGTGTCAACACTATATTTTAATGTTGGATTAAAAAATCAATATATATATTGTTTGTTTTAGCAATGTATTTACTAATTAGGTTTTATTTGTTCATTTAAAAATGACTATGTACCTGTTGTTGAGATGCACGCCTATAAACGTTTCGGGAAGTTATCTACGTTGCGAGTTCTTCGACAGATATTTGTTCCAAAACCTTTAAAAGAAACGATTTTAGATGTTCTAGTGATTTATGTGGTGTATTGCAGGCTCTTGACTCCAAGATGAACCATACCGAATAGTCCATCGGATACAAATCCGGTGAGTTAGAAGGCCATTTATCTTTTGTTAAAAATAAGCCGGCGCCCATTTATTTTTTCCGAAGTGCTGCGATGCCCAAGAAGCTACTGTGTCAGTAAGTAGCTTCTGATATACCACTTGATGCACTGTCACCCTCTTGTCGATGAAGATCAAAGGGGTTTTTCCGGAATGAGTTATTCCAGCCCAAACCATGACAGAAGCGGGACGATGACTCCTTGAAATACTTCCACGATTGGAAGAAACAGGAAGCAACTGCCGATCATTTTGGTGGTTGTAATATTGCTCCATTGTGAAAACTTTTTCATCGGTGAACAGCACTGGCCGATATTGGCCCTCGGATAAGCGGTTCAGGAGAACCTTAGGTTTTCTCAACCGGTTTGCTTCCATGGTGTCATTCAAGAAGTTTATATGGCTGGAACTTCAAACAGTCGTGAACTATGGCTCCAATGGAAGATTTTGAAATTTTCAGTGATTTCGTCAACTTTCGGATGAAAATCGAAAAATTTCGCTTGATTCGTCGTCGGATAATCTCGCGTTTTTGTGGAGTCCAAACCTGCGTTCAACCACCTACGCAATACATACCTTCTGTACTCTCCAGCTTAAAATCCTGCGAAATATTTCATCGACGTTCCAAGTGGTATGGGATTGGGAAAGCAGCAACGAAACCTCATCAATAATCACCCTCTCCAACTCTTCAGTTGAAAATCCGCAACCTGTAAAAGATAATTGCGAACAGGAAAACATTATTTGGTACAGTATAAACATAAACAAATTTCATAGAACTTTCCTTGCCAGCACTCCAGGAACTCAAGAGGGAGATTAAAATCGCCGAGAATAGTTTTCTCAACCTCTTTCGACCGCCAGTCGTAAAGTTTGTAGAAGATAGTTTCCGTGCAATCACTATCTCAACTTTTTGAAGTTATCGCGGTCAGCAGCTCTTCCGTGGGAATGGAAAAAATGCTCGGCAGATCTGAAATATTCAAAATAAACACTGTTAACATGGCCAAAAAGAACACCTATAGTAATTTATTACCTTCAAAAAATTCAGTGACTTCCGCTGGCAAACCAAGTACCTCAACCACCACATGGTAAACTTCACTTTGCTTCTCCATTTTGCAGTTTTTTTTTTTTCTTCTAGAACGACATTGTTTTTCGCGCACGGTTATTTATTTAGTTCTAAGTGCGAAGATGGATTGAATAGGGCCAAGTGAAAACACATTAGAATGGCATACCTCGCTCCATTAAAAATTATATGCTGACCATACCAGTCACATTGGATACGAACCTGTGTATTATTAAGTGACGGATGTTAAAAATTATGTGCGGCAAGTGAAAATCATAGCGGCTCACATGATTTCAATTCGAAGCAAAACTTGACCAGTTTAAGTGCCAATTTAATTTTTTTTTTGATTTGGGAATTGATCCTGTCCTATCAAGAAGGGCTGTTCCTGAATTCGTGGATAATCTCACTAGACCTGGTGCCTTGTGAGAAGAAGCGTGATTAATGATTTAATTACAGCTTTTGGCTCAAAGCGTCGACGCTTCTTCTTCTTTGTGGAGTTTAACAAATGCCTTTGGCCCATCTCAGCAACAACACCAACGTGTGCGGATACAATATAAAAAGAACAGTGATTGGCTGATACGCACGAAATTCATTTTTGTACATTGTATGAAAAAGGTGTAATTATGGCATTCAGCCAAATGACAAGCATTACGAATGTTTTTTATAATTTACAAAACGAGCGTAAGCGAATTTACGAAAAATTGTGTTCAGTTTAATGATCACATCTATCAAACAGTTGTTTCGCTAAAAATCATGAAAATGTAGGGATCATGATTAACCGTTAGGGCAAGATGTTTATTTAAGACAAAAATTCTCTCTCTTTTATTAATCATTTATTTGTACAGGCTCAATCGAATCAATTTTACAGAGCCAATAAAAAAATCCATAGCATTCTCTTAATCCATAGCATTTTTGAATATACCCAATGAACAAGCTATATTGGGTTCTGATTATTTTTTTTAAAAACCGGGGTATAACCGAAAATCGACAATTTTAAACCCCGATTTGAGCTATTAGTTGCTAACTTACGGAGATAAACGGATATAAAGGTTTCCAGGACCCACTTGATGGAAAATTTAGGTTGCGGTAAAATTTTTTGAACCAATACTGTGGTACTGAAAATCGATGACCTTTAACGCCCCATTTAAGCGATTAGACGCTTATATACGGAGATAAACGCATTTAAAGGTTTCCAGAACCCATCTGAAGGAAAATTTCGGTTCTGATAAATTTGTTTGAACCAAAACCGGGGTGCCAAAAATCGATGATTTAAACTCCCTATTTAAGCTATTAGATGCTTATTTAAGGAGATAAACGAATATAATGGTTTTCAAAACCCACCTGATGAAAAAAAAAACTGCAAGGTACGTCAGAAAATCGACTCATTTCTGGGATATGGTCATCAATTGTAAGTATTTTCAATAAAATAAGCATCAATTAGCATCTGTTTAGTATATGTCAGTGCTTTAGAAGTCAGATGATCCGAAAACAGTGCGGGTAAAATGAACACAATCAATAGCGTGGCTTCAGACAGCCTAGTCGGAGGCGACGGTCAATACCTAGGTGTTTTAAGGATCTTTCATTATTGGACAATGTCATTCTGATCATGTGTTTAGATAGCGTATTATAGCATGTTCTGACCATACACTGTCCTGAATTGGCTGTTGTTGAGACGATGGAAGCACCAGAAGAGCTGCCTTGGTTGAGTATGACAGACTCTTTATCGATCGTTCTTTTTGCACAACACCTGGCCAGGTCCTTATGCTCAGCAATGGATGGTAGGGAACCCGAATAGAAATGGTGATGTAAAAAATATTAGCAGACATCTTCCAAACATTAAATTTGAATGTGGGTTGTCGTATTTTAAATGTATTCAGAGTTCAAAGTAACGCCCTAGTACATATAAATACAACATATTTAAACTTCACATTAAAAACAAACGTATTGATGATGTTAAATTTAACATCAGAACACGTCCTATAAAACTAAAATCTAAAATTACATGACAATCAAACGTTATGTATGTGTGAAATGTTGTGTACCTAAGACATCTAAACACATCTGATGACATTATAATTGGCCGTTACCTTAGAAATAAACTTCATTCTACTGTAAAAGACTGCAGGTCTACAGCATTAGAAAACTTCTTACAACATAAGAATGAAACGTTACAATAGAATCAAAGGTCTTTGTGAAGTAAAATGTTGTATTCATAATAAGCCAGAATACATCTTGTGTCATAACAATCACACGTTGCGTTGAAATCCATGTTCTTATAGATGTAAAATTTTGTACTCATAAAATATCGGTAAATATCCGATGCGATTAGAATTAAGTATGAATCGTATATGTTTTGGCGATATTGGTGCATATTTACTTTATGTACTTTACTCAACACCCGAAGAAAAATTTACCTTAGCCTAACATGTGATTTTGATGCTTTCAGATTATTTGGTTTTAATGTTATTATCTACAACTGAAAACATCCGGAAACGATACACCGTCACGTTCTTCTACATCTGAATGCATCATACATCATCTCTTTTATTGTATAAAATCGACACTTGAAAACATATGTAAGATGTTTATTCATAACCTTTAATACATCTGAAAACATCAAAAATCCTTTGACTGTGCTGTTTTATTCAAATGGGTACATTTGAAAACATCAATATGCTTTGATATCTTAAAACATCAGAAAAACATTTTATTTGAATGTCAAAATCATGACGTTAAAGGGACATTGGATTAGAAAAAAATGGTTTGAAAATGTCTGATGTTAACATCATGTTACCTTGCCTAAATACAGCGAAAACGATCTGATCTCTAATGTTCAACGTAAGATTTACTTTTGAATATCATGTTGATGTAGACATTGAAATCAGACATCAGCCTGATGTAAATTTTTATTCGGGAAGTGTTGATTAGATGTCTACTTATGAAGATGCTAAGAACTCATGCTACCTTCATAGACATCTGGAGTTGAAAATTGGATGAGATTGTGCGAGGGACTTTCCTAGGCGAGAAAACATATCAAGCATAACTTTTCAAATAGACGTATCTAGCATTTCATAGGAATTGAGAAAAATGAGGTTGAAGTTCCATATGCTCTCATTAAATCCTATTTTACTTAACTTCAAGTTTTATTCGATCTGTTCATTCTATCATGGTTGAATAATATTATAAGACGTAAAAATCCTGGTTTTCATTCACTTTCGCTCTATTTTTGAGAAAATTAACACATACACCGGTTTGCCTCCACACCATACACATACACATTGTTAGATACGTCAGAGTGACATTTTGCTTGTAACATACACCGGTTGGATACGTCAGTATTTCAGAACGTTTAGCACTTGCGTCATGTCAGATACACCGGGTATAATTTTCAAGCGCAGATACGTCGACTTGCTGTGCGGTGTATCTGAACTATTTGCATAACATTTAAAAAGATCAGATAGGTCGCATATGAAAACTGTGGCACATAACTGAATAATTTTGATAATGTTATTTGGCAATTGCAAATACATTAAGGGTGTTATTAATGACAGGATAGAATGAAAAACTCGATTTGTTTACATTTGCGACATACGTCTTTTTGAAAAGTTATGCTTGATATGTATATTTTATGTTTATAGATCGTTGGGAGTGAAGGAGCTAAGAAAGTTAATGCACTTCGTTGTTGTTCACTTTTCTAGGCTAGAACACAGATGTTTCTTATTTGTATCCAGGGTCAAATGCCAAGGGTGTACCCAACAAACATCAATGCTTTAAACTGTTTGTTCAAACAAGTTTGGAGAAGTTGTTCAGCTTTTTCTTCTAGAAAGCTGAATAACTTCTCCAAATTTTTTTTGAACAAGCGGTTATTTGACACCGATGTTTGTTGGGTAGTGCCTTTTCTTGCATGAGAGCTTGTCTGTTGATTGGGACATGAGCACTAATTCTAGTCCTTTAATGGCTTATTCTATTGTTCGACGGTGTCCCAGGTGGTGAAGCCATTCCAGGAAACCCAGATGACCCAGCGGCGGTCAGGCAGCGGTAGAAAACTGGAGACAGCTGATCCGGTGACGGCAAGAAAGGTGTTCAAACTGTTCTCGCGTCGCCGGAACCTTTCGATCCGCGATGTGCCGAAGAATGCAGTGGTTTCCATCTGGCTTGTTGAAAAAAAACGATGAAAGGCCCAGGAAGGGACCAAACCGAAACTACAAATAAAACACGCTAGCCAAGACCCGCGGCAGGCAGCTGTACCGAGAGTGGCACATCAAGGCGGACACAAAGCCATTTTCGAGGCAAGAGTTTTACGTTGTAAACCACGGCTAGCTGTTCCTGAGGGGGTAAGCAAGAAGAAGGTGGTCTAATTCGCCATAATCTTCTTGGTTCTTGGAAGAGATGAGCGAGCCAGACACCACGACGGGTACTATGGGCAAATCGACCGAAACGAGTGTTTCCAGAAGCGCCAGCTGGCCTTCTTTTTGACTCACGGAGACTTTATTTTGGTCGTATTTAACATCCTGACATTACACGCAGCCGTTTGTTCTGGTATAGAGATTATATTGTTGTTTTTGTACCAAATGGCTACAACTCAGCGCTGGATTTTCATCTGATTGGGAAGTTTTGGGCCATCATGGAGGCCAAACTTCATTAAACACTCAACATATCCGAGAACAAGCTGGCCTTTAAGAAACAGTGGCTGAAAGTATCAAAATACGTCGACCCGACTATTGCCCAAAACATTATGAGTGGTGTCAAGGGCAAAGTGGGGGTATTCGGTCATGGAGAGGAGATCAAATAAACCAATGAAATAGAAACCTATTCATAATGTATTTATTCCCTGACAGGTTGAAGAAAATCCGAGTAAGAATGATTTTTTTCCGACCATTTTCGTGTGTCTCATTATTTTAGAGTACAGTCTTTATTCTGTGAGCATGAAAATTCTTACTATATGGGAAGAATAGACCATCTATTGTTGTAAAAATAAATACATGAATAATAAGATTTATGGTCGAACATAGATTTTGATGTCGTTGTATAATATATTTTATGGGAAGCCTAAATGGTGGGTGATCCGCAATCGTACAAATCTCCTTCATATTTTGACGGTTGTTTATTTACGCTATCATAGTAGAACGCCTTAAAAAAAAGTTGGTCTTTAGAATGACCAAAGCTACCAACTACAAAGTTTTTAATCAAACTTTGTTCTATAGTGCTAGCTTATTCTCTAATGATGCGTAATTTGTCTCTGTAGAGTAAATGTACTCCAATTCAATGGTGGTAAGTGTAGAGCAACTTAATATTCCTTGCTTGACATTTAGCATTTTTCATAATGACCATACGAAAGACACACCAAAGCGAACTCTAAATGGAATTAAAATTCCGTTCATTTTTGAACATTTTCTAAACAATTTCGCTGCCGATGGCCGATGGCTAATGTCGCTTAGAATTATGATGGTTTTCGGCTAGTTACCGGATGGAGGAGACGTTTATCGAATGAAATATAACTAAAAAAATGCTAAACAACTCGTTTACATGCATTTGTGTATTTTTTGTGAAGTGAATTTTTAATCATGTCAAACTCAATTTGTAAACTGTTTGAAGCAGTCGACAAAACCAAAGTGACATTGTTTTTTATTTTCGTTCCTTTCATCCGAGGTTGCTTGAACTCTACCTGTTCTTTTTTTTTGTTTATCTTTAAACGGGATGGAAAATCTGCTAATACATTCCTGATGAACTCTCAGGGTGTGGGGATGAGGGCACCAACTCCTCGACGCACTAAAAACGCATCCGTGTCTCAAGACCCGGCCCTCCCCGGAACCACATTTTTGTATTACTTCACGCTTTACGCATCCACTATGCCTAACTACATAGATCTTTAGTAGTTAGCTTTGCCAACATGACGCTGATTCGATCAAGATGCTCCTGAATCCAAGCAGGGTTCGGGACGTCTGGTTGGCCATCCAGATCGTCCGCGATCGCCCTACCCGACCACTTACGATACCCGCCGAACCTCGCGACATATGGTCCCTTTACCGATCGAGAAAGCCAGTGCCAAGACCGGGGTTGAAACGTCTGGAAGTGCGGCATTACCCCAGGGTCGTTACTGTTCCCCATGTCACGACCGCTAACGACTTCCTGCGTGATTCCGCCGTATGGCGCTTCCCCCGTTGTAGTTCGTTTAGGCGTTAAGAGGAGCTTAACGTTTCCAGGCTGTACCGCGGGGAGGCGAACTATTTCCACACCCCTGAACTCTACCTGTACATGATTGCTAGTGTACAATAGCATTGAATATTTCGCAGCAGGCGATGCTTTTGCAAAAAAATGTACGCTTACCACCACTGCTCTTAATATGCTGCAGCGGAGCACATTAGCTTGGGACACGCCTCTCATTTAAGCTACCGGAATTGATGAGTTAAGAATTCACCTCTCAATAAATTCTCGAACATTGAAGAACAATTTTATGTAAATTAACGATACGATCACAACCATGAGTATCCATTTAAACGCCATGACTTTCAAATCGTTGCTCAAGTGTGCAATTATCAGATCGCTTTGAGTGTGAATATCAATCACTCTAAATTGAAAAATTCGCCTCGTGACCCTCAAGGTGCTGAAATCTCCCGATTGTCATAATTGCAAACGGCTCGTTTGAATGAAACTCATGCTTTCTGCCCATTTCGAACAAAACAAAAAGCACAGCGCCTTTGTACGATCGTTGAGTTTTCCCTAATTTATTTCATTAACCGCCCCTTACCGGCTAGTCTGTACGTATTGGCACTCTGCGTCACTCAATCACACCGCTCAAACAAAGTAATAAATTGATTAGAACCGATTCACGCGGCTCGCTGGGGGCTCCGCTAATTTGACGATGAATTATGATTGATTTGCATTCTACTCGGCACGATTCTCGAGTTTTTTCGTTTTTGCTCTCTGCCTCATTCGATCTCACATTCCTCTCACCACGATCCAGTGTATGGACCCATTGCTTCCTTCGTTCGATCCGTTCGTTCATTCGAGTTAATTGAATTAATGATTTCGAATTGGTAACAAGGTCGACCGACACGAAACATGTTTGATGGTCAAATTTAATCCCTTTATGAGCAAAACAATTATATTCAAATCGATCTTGTCAGGGGAGAAGCCCGCTTAAAAGTAAGGGCTGAGAGCTTGGCTAGCCAATTTGAGCTTGTTCTTATGGCGGTTAATCATCGTTGTGGCTATGGACCTGTCCGTCATGTTTTATTTCCAATATTTGATGAACAGGAGATTAGTCATAGATTGCAGAAGGATATTTTTTCCCTACTGGCATCATATCGATTGACGGTACTGTAAACACTTCCGGTAGTATGGGTATTTCTGAAACTAAAATGCGACTCATAAACTTCAAGTTAGTCATGCTCTGTTTTGGAAAACTTTTAGCGGATTGGTTTTAACTCCTACACAAGTTTTAGATGACTCAAAATAGCCTTTCATTTCAACTTTGCTAGGAGCAGAAGCATGCTATGTGGAACTAAATCAGAAGAACTTAAATTGAGTCTAATTTTGATAGAGGAGCTTTATTAAAATCTTCCTTGGTTTATGCCAACTGATGTGCTATCATTTATCGTTGACAAAGAATTTATTGCGTCATTGAGACAATTTCCTGTCTGGTTCCAGTTGACCGTTGGTAGAGTTCTTAGTCTGTATTATTTAGCTGTTTCTTATACGACTAACATAATTTCGACGAATTTAGGTATTTCATGAATTATCCTGGAATGAGAAGCGATGGCAGATCTATGTCTCGTGAGCAACAAACGTTTAACACAACAAAAATAATTAAGACATAATTGCCGACTTTGTTTATCTCCAACGAAATTTGTCAAATTTACCTATTAATCTATTTGTTTTTTTAGATTATTTTTAACAAATTTTCCCGTAATATCACACGATTTGAAATAATTTTCTTTGTGAAAGTGTTTTGAAATTATCTTTTGGAAAACAATATTTAGGAAGTGTTACCGAACAGTTCAGCTGTTAAGTTTTCTTTTAAGAGGTCATTTATATGCACTTCTTTCTTTCATTGTCATTCGAGCTATCGATAGACGTTCTTAGTAATAAGAAGTGAGTGAGTTTCAATAGAGAGCTTTACCAATACTAGGAAAACTAAGCAGGGACCACTCTTTTTTTTTGGAGTATTTTCATAGCGTCGTGAATGCATCTGACGATTTTATATGTTTACAATATTTATTACAATATTGAGGCAAATTTCTGTCTGATGCCAACTGATTTTCGAAGCGTTCTTAGCCTGCATTATTTAGTTATTATGGCTTTAGGACATTGAGTCCTAAATTGGCAGATGGTCCAGAAAGTACTGAATTACTTACACATGTTGATTCAACGTGTTATCAGGAGCTAACGTGCGTAACATTGTTTCACCATAAAACTTTGCTTAGGGCTGTCTGTCTTTAGGTCATGGAGTGTTAGACAATGGTAAGATCCACTGAATACTGAAGAATACTGAAGTTTTTTTATTTCCCTTACAAACGAAATGGATTTTTATCCTCTTCAAAACACCGCTCAAACGAGAAACGAAATGTTTATAGACTGTTAAAGCACACTTTCAAAATAACAAAAAAGCCATTTTTTTTTAGTTTTATAATTTTATTTGGCAAATCATATTTGTATTTGTGTTTCATATGATTTTTTACTCTCGTTTAATCAAAATATTTAATCATAGCCAATACTCTTAACTTTTTCTCAAATATGACCCATTAGCTTCTGCACAGTGGTACTTCTCAGCATTTTGACCACTTTTGGCCAATCTTTTTTAAATTTTTGGATGTCGTCCGCTGGTTTTATGAATTTTCAAAGCTTTGCTTTGGTTATAGCCCAAAAAGTCTCGATTGGCCGTGCCTCCGGGTAGTTCGGCGGGTTCATGTCTTTCGCCACGAAACATACATTTTGACTTTCGTACCATTCTAAAATGACCTTTGCGTAATGACATGAGGCCATATCAAGCCAAAATACTACTTGACCTTCGTGCTGCCTGATCATCGGCAATAATCTCTTCTGGAGACATTCCTGACGTATTTCTGAGTGTTCATCGTCTCCGTGGTGATGTACGGACTAGATGCTTTACCACACTCGCATATTGCCTGCCAAACCATAACTTTCTTACCGAATTTTTCGGTAAAAATTGCCTTCTCCATTTTGGGGATGCCTTGGTCTTTTCTTACAGTATAGAATTTGGTCCGGAAAGCGTTCTGTAATCTAGTTTCACATACGTTTCATCGTCCATTATTATACACCCAGAATTTCTACACAATAACGAATCATAAAGTTTGCGGGCCCGTGGTTTCATGGACGCGGCCTGTTTTGGGTTCCTTTTGGGTTTTTTCTGCTTCCGGTATGTTTTTAGCCCAAGTCTTTCTTTGACACGCATGACGTTTTTTCGACGAGGTCCCTAGGTTTTTCGCAACATCCCGACCGGAAGTCGCTGGTTTTCGCTTGTAAGCATCCCTGAACTTTTTATCGAAATCTGGACTAACAGGACTGGATTTCCGACCACTCTTCGGCGCATCTTCAAACGTACACTTTTCTCTATGTTTTGTGCACCATTTGTGCACGATACTTTTTCGTTGTGCCGGAGTAAGACCGCGCATTTTAATAGGTAACACAAAACTGAGCACTTTTTTGATGCTATGTCATTCAGAAATGTGCAAACAAAAGGCACAGCCAAAATATGTTGAAATATTTCATTATATTCAAAGTGAATGTTAAAATACGGTGTGCCTATACTTCCTGGAACAGTCGTTAAACCAGAAGTTGTGCTTTCTAACTAAAGTCATCGGAAAAAAAGTGACAATGTTGCGTTATTTTTTCTAATTTATTTACAAATATGGTCTAATAGAAATCTAAAAGCATTATAATTAGATTTGAAATCCAATTTTTATGTTCTTTGCAAGTTTTATGGGTAAAGTAGTACTCGAACCAAGGACGTCACCCTTTGCCTAACATCCCACTGCGGGGTAGGTCGAGGCACGGATGAATCTGCCACCTCAACAGGCAAATATAACGTGTTGGATCGCGCTCATGCACCATTGATAGCTTTGTGATAGTTATTCTAGCGATATACTGTATGCACTCTGTTTTGGTGCGCACATGGGAGAGGAACCCTATCCTTTTTTGGGGTTGTTTTGCTTCACAACGTCAGAGATCACTCAAGTTTTTTCTCGTCATCTCTAACGTAGAGACCTCGGAGAGAAATATCGTGAAGCGTTGTGATACTGGCCCCACCAGTATGGATTAATGCCCAATCCTATTTTGTTTTAATCTCAGAACAAATGAATGCACCGTCAATGTGGAGTTCTTCCCAGACTCTCTTGAGGGTCTCAAAACAGTTTTGTTTGTTGGCCAATCGGGTTTTATCGATGAGATGATCGAAAATGATCAACAAAATCTCGATGGAATTCAAATCTAGCGCTCTGTAGAGACCATTTCAAAGACTTAATGCGACGTGAACGAAAGAACGACTTGCTTTCGCGAGTATGAGACGATTCTTCAAGCAAAACTCAGCTAGTTGTAAACTGATATTGCTCTTCTGGCCGTCCACCGGAGACTCGGTTCCTCATCAACTAACCACTTGTATAGGTTGTTTACTACGTATTCGTAGAATGTTTTTGTTGCCTGCCATCCCTCGTCCGATACGCCAACTGACCATCAGGCTGGAATATTTTCAACCATCTCTTCGCTGATCCTTTGCCCTGGATAATTTATCATTGGCGGGGTCAGATCACCAGCTGCAGTGCAACCGAAAAACACACAATAGGCTTATTTATCGGAATTGTTAGTCACATCATACTCTGTTGGGACTGGCTGGAAACCTGACTCGTCGAAATTGAGGATTATCTGAGGTTGGTTGAAAATGGATAATTTGACGTTCCCTTCTGCTAGAGTTGCTTCCACTTCCGAGAACCAATTTCGCAGATGCTGTTTTGTAACTTTGGCTCCAGTTTTCGACAAGTTCGTAACGTGATTACTCTTTACGTTAGAGTGTCTTTCCAAGAACCGTTGACACCAGTTTTTACCGATGATAATTTTGACATGCAAAGTACTTATATTTATAACTAAATTTGAAAGGAATAAATTTTATACTTTACTTGGAAACGATGCAGGAATAGGACGTGTTTTTCTGATTTTCTTGGTGTATTCTTCAACCGTTTGCGTTGAATCAGTTGCACTGATGGGTAAGCCTGCTTTGGCCATGTACAGCGTTGTTTATGGTGTTGTTTTTTCCCTTGGCCATTCTTGATCCGCCACAGCAGTGTTGAGTTCGGCACATTAAACGTCTTCGCTGCCTTCCGCACGTTCCATGGCTTCCAGATAATATTGCTTATGCACACCTCTTGGCTTCATCCTACTGCATGAATTTTCTGGCATTTTCTTCGGTCTGAAATGTCGAGGAGTACTGGATTCATACATTGTGACGCGCTGCTTTTCTTCCCATAATTTATTAATCACGCATTTCACCCAAAAATCTGCAACTTTGAGAACTTATAAACTTATAAAATAGTGTTATGTTGAAAAACTGTTTATCATACCTTTAATTGTTGTCCTTAAGTATTTTTTTTCCCGAGAATAGCAATGCAGCTATTGAAATTCGTTTTCCCCGTACCAACCACGAGCACGCGTACTGGAAACTGACGACGTTTTGCTGCGTCGTTTTCGCGAAAAAAAATCAAACAATAATTCGTAATTTAACTTTAACTAACAGTGAAATCATAAAATATCCGCGTGCTTTGGGAAACCTGTAGTGAATACAATCGATTCCCACCCGAAACGTGTGAGTGTCGGTAGTCTTTCCACATTTTGTGGTTTTTTGTGCTGCGTCCCCACACCCGGAAGAGGAGTTACATCAGCTTAGATTTGCTTATTAGTGGTAGTATTGAGACATCCGGACATACATTATTAGGTTTGAGCGTTTGTCCGCATTGTCGCGAGTGAATCGATGATTATTAGCAGTTTTGTAGTTCGATATAGAGTGGCCTCGTATCGGGCATTTGATTATTGGCAGAGTGTGGAGTGCTAAAAAAGAAGACCAGTGCGTGTAGAAAACGGCCATTTGCTTATCAGAAGCAGCAAACGAAGACAATGCGCATGCGTGCGGGAAAGGCTGCCACATAATTTCAGATGCGTTCACCATGTGGTGTACAGAGTTTTCTTATGCAGGTTACATATATAACGAGCGGTTTGGCCACGCTAATTTTTGCGCTTATTTTGTCGGGAGTGCATGAAATTAATTACGAGGCAACGTCGAGAATTTTTATGTTTACGAATCAACAAGAGAGTGTAACGAAGGAAGCGGCAATTGGTGAGATGTATCTGACTAGAACTATATAACGTTAACCTTATTTTTAAATAATACCAAATACATGCCTGGTTTAAAATATATATATATATATATATATATATATATGTATATATGTATGTATATGTATATATATATATATATATATATATATATATATATATATGTGTGTATTAATGATAATATATATGTATATATATATATATATATATATATATATATATATATATATATATATATATATATATATATATATATATTGTGATTCACTAAATACGCGTCAATCAAGCATTGCACATACGCTTGATTGAAAGTTTCAGTATGTCACTACTGGAGCGGGGCTTATTGTGTACGAAGATAGCTTCGGAATGCTTGCGTTCTTGAAATGGGCTATTGGAGTCGCGGTAGAGCTATCACCTTCTAATCCCCGGATTTAAGCTTTTTGCAACTGTAAACAGCAAATATTAAAAAAAAAAAAAAAAAAATATAACAGTTGCAGGAAGATTCTATCCATAATACCGCTGCCAGACAGTGGGAATTAGATTGTAAACACACACACA
>JASCZW010016796.1:0-18075 GCA_034211315.2 Aedes japonicus | reverse complement strand
AGCCTGCATCTAGTAAACCTTGATCGTTTGATAACACTTCGAATGCGTCATCTTGTCTTGCACTTTTCTGATGACAAGAACTTGCGCTCATAGGCATCTGATCGCCTGGTGAAGGTAGCACACTTTTGCCACTCAACGCCATCTTGCTTGTAGACAAACTACTGTCTGGAATATTTTTGGACAAACTATTGCCGCTAGTTGAAGGTACCGACAAACTATTGCCGACTTCAACCATAGAATGTTGGTGTGGATCGTTGATGAAAGAATCTGCTAGGTATCCATAATAATCACTGCTGTCTGAGTCTTCGTCGAAATCCGCATCGTCTTCTCTCCGTCGTTTCCTATTCGGCTGCCAACCACACACAAGTGTTCTGTGTGCCTTGGGTTTCAATTTGAGTTGGTCGCGATGAGCCGAATACATTCGACCCCCGACAGAAACCTGGAATACATTTTTGGACAAACGTTTCAAGAACTTGGCATCCAACCACCTCTTCACTTCCGTAGCCCTAAAGTTCTTGAAGTAGATTGGTTCTCCATGACGTAGTTGAGAAAACTTATCAGGTATAGCTGGTTTGTCATCATCTAAACTAAAATCTTCCTCACAAGTGTGAGTCGTTAAGTGGTTTTTAAAACTAAGCTTTGGATTGACCAAATCCAAAGTCGTTTTCGGTGTGAAACTAAGTAATTTTTCAGAAGGAAACTGTGCACTTTCTGAACAGGTGTTCCGATAATTAAACAAAAAATATGAAATTTGATCTGCGATATCCAAACCCTTTATGTCAGGATCCAACAGGAACTTTTTCAAAACCTCTTTGACAACACGAACCATTCGTTCGGCTTGTCCGTTACTCGAGGGATGGTACGGAGGACTTTTCAAAACTTGTATCCCTTGTTGACTCCAAAAGTCAACCAAATATTTTGAGTTAAACGGAGGGCCTCCATCGGTCACTATGACGTCAGGAAGACCAAACCTCGCAAATAAAGCCATGAACTTACTTTTAACTTTACCCGCATCCGTACCGTACTTCATATACTCTACCTCCAGCCACTTCGAATAACTGTCAACTATAACAAGGAAAACTTTCTGTTGAAAATAGAAAAAAGTCTGCATGGATCCTGCTAAAAGGACGACTTGTTGGAATCCAACTGGTTTGTGTAGAAGTCTTTGGAACAACTGACATCTGTTTACAAACTTGACAATGTTTCACGAAGTTTTCAATATCGCTATTGATACCAAACCAATAAACAGACCTTCTAGCCAACTGTTTAAACTTTGTTATTCCTGAATGGTTCCTGTGTAGAAGCTTGAGTACTGAATCTTGATGCTTTGCAGGTATAACAATACGATCTTGAAATATTAAACACCCATCAACTTCCTCTAAATCTTGGTGATTCGAATAAAAATCCCTGAATCTCCGACTAAGCTTCTTAGGCCAACCGGTCTTCATAAACGATAAAATTTGTTGTAGAAACTCATCGTGCTTTGTCTCCATGGCAATAACATTAAAATCCAGTGGGACTTCACTGGAAAAATTGATGGTTTTTATATATTCTCTTTGCAAAGCTCGTGGGACCTCTTCTGGCAATGGAAACCGGGAACAGTAATCTGCATTACCCATTTTTGCAGAAGGTCGATAGATGATTTCAAAATCATAAATTGATAATTCCATAATATACCGCTGCAAACGAGTTACAAAAATTGATTTTTTTCCGTCTTTCCCAAAAATTGCTATCAAAGGTTTGTGGTCTGTGAAAACAGTAAACTTTTTTCCATATAAAAACTTATGGAATTTTTTTATCGTACTAACCACCGCAAGTGCTTCCAAGTGCAAAATTGGATACGATTTTTGTGCATCATTTAGCGAAAAAGAAGTAAAACTAATTGGTCTTTCTTCTTTACCAACGATATGTGTTATAACTCCACCAAAACCGTATCCGCAGGCATCTGAAACAACGACGATAGGTTTGTCAGGATCATAAAATTCTAAAAGGTTTGGTTTTAGCAATATTTTTTTGCAATCTTCGAAAACAGTGTTGCGTTTTTCACTCCAAACATATTTAGTATTTTTCCTCAGTAAACAATAGAGTGGCCTGAGGCGGGATGATAAGTTGGGAATAAATCGACCATAGTAGTTGATCAATCCCAAAAATGCCTTCAACTCGCTGACGTTATTCGGAGGCTTAGCTCTACGAATCGTCTCAACTTTTTCAGGACAGGGCAACAAACCTTGCTCTGTTAACACATGTCCCAAGTAAGGCAAACTGGAAACAAAAAAATTGCATTTTTTAAAATTAACTTTTATGTTGAACTTGGACAAACGGTCCAAAACCAAATACAGCTTCTTTCTACAATACTCAAAATTCTCACCGGCTATTAGAACATCGTCTAAATAGCAAAATACATAATTCAAACCTTTTAAAACTTGGTCCATCACTTTTTGAAATATGGAAGCACTGCTGGATGCTCCCTGAGGCAAACGGTTGTACGAATACAAACCCTTGATCGTGTTTATAATCATAAATTTTCTAGATTTTTTTGAAAGACGCAACTGGGTATATGCTCCTGCAAGATCAATAGAACAAAACACTTTTGAGCCAGACAGCGAAGCAAACAAATCCTGAGGAATAGGCAAAGGATAAGTGTTTGGTACTATAAGCTTATTGATGGAAACCTTGCAATCAACTACCATCCGAATTCCTTTATCTTTCTTGACAACAATAACAACAGGTGAAGCCCACTCGCTTACCTCTATTGGAGTGATTACCCCATCCTTTTCCAACGATTCTATATGCTCAACTACCTGGTCACGCAAACGATAAGGGACGTCATAAGCGCGTTTAAAAATGGGTTTATCGTCTTTGAGTACCAAATCTGCCTCAAAACCTGATATGGGTACAGAAAAATCGTTGTCAAAAACACTAGAGTACTTACTCTTTATATCTTCAACAACTCCGTCCTCCTTCAAAACGCTTGTATGGTTTACCAACAACGATCCTCGAAAAGCATCTCGCCAAGCTGGGTAGTAAATATCGAGCCAATCCCTGCCCAACAGCGGAATATTTTTTTTCGAACTATTCAAAACCACCAATGGTACCTTTTCGCGCCGCCCGTTGACCTTCACCGAAACTATGATCTGACCAGCAACGATCAGGCGAGCGCCGTCTACAACTGCCAATTTCAAGTTGCATATAGCTAACGGTTTGTGCCTGAAACGTTCATTGTAAGTCAGCTTACTAATAACGGAAACAGCAGATCCACTGTCTATTTCCATCCGCAAGACATCATCGTCAACATATGCTTCAACTAAACATGGGGCGCTGGTGCTGGACCCTAGAACTGTGGAAATCATCAGTACGTCCATGTCCTCCTCCGAGTCAGACAGTCTAGCAGCTCTCCTTAACTTCTCAGACAGATCTGGTTTCGGTGCTACCACGGCGACTGACTTAACTGATGGTTTCTGATGCTTCAAATCGAAACAGTACTTGCGTGTGTGCCCCTTTCTCCGACAGTAATTACAAAAGTAGACTTTCTTCCCGTTTTTCCTCTGCGTCGAAAGACTTCTGCTGCTGCTGCGACTGTTGTTATTTCGACGATGTTTGTAATTATCACGGCTCCTATGACGACTCCGCGTTGAAGTAGGTGTTAGATCACGCTGAAAACCAACTCTCTTGCTACCTAGACGCTCAACAGCACCTACCCTAGCCGGTTCACCATTGATCGAAGTCAATCTCTCAGCCGCCTGCTCGCGGTTGACAATAATTTTCTCCGCTTTCGCAAGGGTTAATTCCTCTTCGTCCAACAGTCTTTCCTGAAGTTGTTTACTAGAAACACCACAAACTAGCCTATCCCTAATAGCTATATCTTTGAATGTACCAAAATTACAATATTCAGAGAACTGCTTAATTGAGAGCACAAAATCAATAGCTCTTTCACCTGCCTTTTGGGATCGGGCGTAAAACTTCACACGCTGTACCAAATCGCTCTCACTACGATCATAACCCTTTTTAAGAGAATCCATCAATTCCTTGAGCTCGATGTTAGCTAAATCTTTACCCGGAAACAGCAATTTCAA
The DNA here is from genome assembly GCA_034211315.2 of Aedes japonicus. Classification (NCBI taxonomy): domain Eukaryota; kingdom Metazoa; phylum Arthropoda; class Insecta; order Diptera; family Culicidae; genus Aedes; species Aedes japonicus. The sequence goes on along the minus strand of JASCZW010016796.1, from coordinate 14,002 downwards.
TTCGGAATAAACTTCCGTCCCACATGATGCTAAAAATGTGGCTTTATGTTCATCAGCAGGAATTTTCTGATGAACTAGCACCCAATTGAATTGTTTTTGTTGTATTGAGAAAAAGGAATGGCGCCCGGGACGTAGGGCTCAATGCTGTTCACCAATGGCATATTGCTGATAGCAGCTTGATAAAGATTCCAGACAACGATTCACCAAAAACACAATTCAAGCTTACCAAACTAACAGATCCACTCTTTGTTGGCGTTTATTCAAACAGGTACAAATCCGCAAAGACTTTCTGTTAGGAAAAAAAATGGTGATGGACAATGGAGTCCAAATCACACAAAAACTGATCACCACTAGACACAACGAAGCACGCGATGTGTGCTGATTAAATGCTGTGGAAAATACGTATAACGACGTGGTTTTTCAATAATAAGCAATTAACTTCTGCAATCAATGTACAATCAAATGATTATCGCACCAAACGGACCTTCCACACTTGAGGTGATCTTCTGAGTGATAGTTGATTATTGCACAATAGTAGCAAACTTGCGCGCCACTATAAACGCACTACACCACGGTTTAAAAACTAGTTGTTATCACTGATGATTCCTTAATCACTCAACGGTTATACGAAATAAAAAAAAAAAAAAAAAATTATATATTCTCCTCGTCGCCACTGAACTAACTAGTGTTGAAGTCAAGTATTTATCTTCGGATTAAGGGAGATAACTACTACGATGTGTTGTTCTTGGTACGCTCAAACTATAACTGACTCTACGTTTATTACCTTGTATTATAGAACCGATCGACGGTTCGGTATTCAGGCTTGCTATAAACATTTTACCACAGTATGTGGATACAACACTTCTTATTTTTGTATTGTGATGCTGCCCCATCAGACATAAAATAAATTTCAGAAAAGTTCGTTATTTTTTGCATAAAATCTATCATTACTGAGATGAACAACTGAACTGCAACTGCATCTTCCGATATGATAATGAAGCTAACATTTGCAAGTTTATTATCTTTCTAATAGTAAATTTCAAATGGGTGTATTGTTGCTTGAGAGTTGCTCCAATGATATCCTTAAGCAGAGGTTCGAATTTGAATGAATTAGTTTCAGAGAAATTCGAAAATTGATTCGTTTCTTTCGATTAGGTAGTTCGATTGTACTAAATAGCCTTCCCTAGTATAAGGTTAGAAAAGTGGTAGAAACGTTTTGGTAGAAATTACAGTAGCAAGTATGAAATTCGTGTTCTAATATTGTATATTGAGTCGTACTTCTTGAGTGCTGCTGCGTGAATATGCGTGTTTTGCTTTGTCTCACATCACAAATTAAGTTTCATTGCATTTTGAGGTGACTACATAGTCGTATAACCTTCACTGGTTTAGTTTTTCATAACAAAATACACTGAAAAATAATCGATGGTACATAAAAAGTTTTTGTTAGAAAAACTTTGTTTCTTTAAAGTTCCCATCTTGTGATGTATGAACGGTTGGTAGGGAACATAATTACCTATCTAAAGACATAATTTGGTGGAAAATAATTGGACATTTAATGTTAATTTAAGCCAGATAACATAATTCACCACAACCTCACGGATTAACATTGTATTGGTGGCCCTAAGGAGTGTATCGAATATAAGCTATCCACATACATTTGCGTTGTACGCATGTATTTGTGATGGTTTTTTGTGCTCTAAACACTGCATGCTATGCGTTTGACTGTCAGCCTTCTTTTGTTTACTTGTTTGTGCGGTTGTCTGTGTTTTCAAAATGTCGCGTATTGAAAAGGAAGTGAAAATTAAGGTTCTGAGCACATGGCTAAGTGAGAAGGGTAGTATTATGCGAAAATTGGCGAAGCGGTTTGGAATTCATCGTGTTAAAACCATCATTAATAAGTTTGGAGAACACTATTCTTTGGATGAGCTATCAGGAAGAGGCAGAAAACCCGGTTCTTCCAACCCGAAACTGGAGCAGAAAGTGGTATCTCTAATCATGAAGAACAAATCAATGTCAATACGTGATTTGGCCAAAAAAGCAGGAACGAGTGTTGGAATGATCCAGCGTATCAAGAGACGAAACAACCTGAAGACCTACAAGATGCAGAAAATCTCGAAACAAAGTGCAGAACAGAAGAAGCGAGCAGCAACAAGGTCCCGGAAATTGTATTCGCGTCTTTTGCAGCGTCCGGATGCATGCGTTTTGATGGACGATGAGACCTATGTAAAGGAGGACTCAAAAACCCTTCCAGGTCCACAATATTTTACTGCCGTCGTTGGGGAGGATGTGAGCGATGCGGACAGGTCGATTCGAGTGGAGCAATTCGGTCGAAAGGTACTGGTATGGCAAGCAATATGTTCCTGTGGTTTGAAGTCAAACATTTTTCACACTACCGGAACTATAAATGCGGAAATCTATCGATCTGAGTGTCTCCAGAAGAGATTGTTGCCTTTATATAAGAAGCATAGTACACCTCCACTGTTTTGGCCGGATTTAGCGTCGGCTCACTATGCCAAAACCACTCTCAATTGGCTTGCGGAAAAGGGTATAGATTTCGTTGAGAAAAATATCAATCCACCAAATTGCCCTAAGCTTCGACCCATTGATCGATACTGGGCAATTGCGAAGAGGGTCTTCAAGAAGACTGGTAAGGCAGCTGTAGGGAACATGCAGGAGTTCAAAAATAAAATTGGGCTCAAGCGTCCAAAAAATGCGATGCAACACTTGTCCGGAACTTGATGAAGAGCATTCGATCCAAAGTTCGAAAATTCGTGAAGGAATAACTAAAATTTCATCCGGTCTTCATTATGTTAAAGTTTAACCTCGTACAATAAAGGATCAATTTTTTGTATGAATAAAATATCGGATTACAACATAATTTGAAAGAAAGTTTGTGGATAGCTTATTTTCGATACACCCCTTAGTTTGCATGAAAGTGCTAAGAGTTTCAAGAATTTATCGTTTGAGTCTTACTTCTCCTCTTGGTTTACAAAATCAAATACGTCTGTTTGGAAAAGCACTCTAGAAATAGTGAGTGCAACCTATCAACTTCATTCATCAAAAGCGGTTGTTAAATTTAAAAACACAGCTCGGGACACGACCTCAGCCACGTACATCGTTCGCCGGCTGAAGCAGAAATCAAAAGCCTACTAATTTAAAGAACCGAAAACATGGTAGTTGAGAAGGACATTATCTACAAGTAGTAACTAAACATACTGCAGAAAGTGAGCAGCGTTATTAAAAAAATTCTAAAAGTTCCTTCTCTTGAATGCGCCCATGAGCAAACGGCAATATAGCTTTGCGTGTCCGAGTAATCAACAGTGTAAAGCTGGTAAGTTCTACACCTTTAAAAGCTTCAAACCAATTCCATACCAGTGACGTTCATCCACTTTTGCCAGTGATGCGCCCAATACCCCAAATTTATCATGTTCCACGAACTGTTGAAGAGCCAGGCACCAAAAAATTAAAACTCCCAAAACCAGAGCACCCAAAAATTTGCCTGCTCTACTGAGTAAACATTTCACACTTTTTCAAAGGAACCGCACTTTAAACCGTGTATTTTGGCCATCCGCCAGAGGAAAGCTAAAACAAACCCGGGCTTCGGAGCACCTCGTATCCAACCAAGTTTGCTCTTCAACCCGTCCAAAACGATTTCATGTTTAGCACGTCGCCCGGGCCGCGTCTTCCCCGGTCCGTCACCACGTCCGCATCCTTATGGCCTGAGGCTATTGATTTGGGGCGCGAAAAACGAGAACCCATTCGTAGTGAAATTAGTGCCTTTCGGTAGAACTCCGAAGCACCGACAAAACCTCTTGGATCCACTCACACGCAAACCCGCGCCGCGACCGGAGACTCTGCAATCATCTGATTCTTCGTTTTGAAGTCCGTTCTCTGCCAGCCAGCGAGCGGAGCAGCTCACATCACACAGGTTCTAATTTAAATTTTCCCGTTTCCTTCTGCCCGGCTGTGGTCATGAATATTAAATCCTTCTGCCCGGTTTCCTATTCAAACAAATCAAATTAAACCTGCGTCTGCCGCCCCCTTTTTCCATCGCCGAAGAGTCAGTTGATGATCCATAACCGGCAAACGCTTGCTCAAATATGTGAAATCTAATTTTAAAAACGAACGAGAAAACGATCCCTAATTAAAGGGTCGGCGCGGTATAATTTGGATTTTTAATATTTTATTTGTTTGTTTCTAGTGTTATAATTTGTGTTTTGCTGGTGATTTGGAATTTTTCTCAGACAACGAACCTGCAATGCCACGCATTTAATTGATATCCACCGATATTAGGGTTTTAGCGGGAGGGGGAGGATTAGTGGGTTCCGACTATCAACGACAGCCCCCCCTCTGTCTCCTCCCGCGAAAGTGACTCACTGTTCCAAAACAAATCACCAGTGGTTTCTAATTTGGTCAAACAAGCCGACCGATACCGTCCAAGTCTCGGGAGATTCTGCCTCTCGCCTTTCTAATGATGGATGTTTATTCAACCGACAGCGAGAGAATCGAGCTGGCCAATGACCACGGGGAAAGGGGTCCGACACGTTATGGGCGTTCAGAACGTGGAGAAAAACAAATCACCAATAAATTATGATTAATTTCTCTGGGTCAATCACAGGCTGGTAGGGGAGGGTGGGGGATAAGAGGCCAATGGGAGGAAGTGGCAAAGATTTACACAAGGGTATCGATTAACTCAACAACCATTGCAGGAGGTACTTAAAACGCCGCCGCTTGCCATCAAAGAGAGCTCACGGGTACGACCATCTGAGCATGTGGGTAATTGCTGCCGGTGAGTGGTTTTAATTAGCCATGGACAAACAGGATTACTTTACATCAGGTTGAATCGGTTGTGTATCGAGAACTTGACCGTAAAAATTACCTTATAAGGAATCCACGAGCTTGGAATGAAGGTTTTTAGGAAACGACGAATGTGCGGGCTGAGCGCCGGCAGAGCCGAACGGTTGTTGCATGAGCGAGATGGACGTAGAATTTAAATAAATTAATGGTTCGAGAGAATCTCTAAACTTACAACCAAAATGAAACGAATCGGGCGTTTGAGTATGTCTAGTAGCTAAGACAAGACACTGTGAAAGTGTGCAATAAAAACAGCCGATCCCACTGCACATTGGTCCGAAAGGGCGATTTTCAGGAATAAAATAAAAAGTGCACTTAGATGACGTGTAATCGAATTGGTGTCTTTAAAGAAGTTTTTGGTAAGATTAAGGCGCATCTGAAAAAGGGGTCGTCCATACACTGCGTTCATCGGGGCACGATTTATTTTTTTAACCTTTTGTGTGATGTTCTAGGCTTTCAAACATTCTACAAAATTGTAGAACTCACAATTTTTATAAACTTTTGCAGAAAACACCAACTTCTTATCTTGATTTTTTTATTGAGATATGAAGCATTTTATATAGAAACCCCTTAAAAATCGGTTTTTTAGCTCTTACTTTTTCTTTGATTTTTCTTCGGTCTACTATGTTCTAAAAAGTTTTTCCTTTTACTTAAACACACAACTTTTATCAAGACAGCAATACGCTGTCTTTCAGAACTGAAATGATACAAGCGTTTTGTTGTTCAAAATATGCCATTTTCCAAGGGTTATATCTCAAAATGGCGCAAACATTTTGGAACCAAATTCCATGACATGATGGTAAATATTTTACTGAACATTTTAATGTTTTAATATATGGGGGTAATTGATAACTACTAGGTGGGCATGAATCAAAGAAGTGTGGTTTTCGGTAAAAATACAGTCTTCAATGAGCTTTTCAATTGTAATTTCTATTCTGAGTTTTCCGCGGCATTCTATGATGCAAGAAGTTTTTCCTTTCACTGAAACACACAAACTTTTGGATGATGGCTGTACTCTAGCCTTTAAATTTGAAAAGATACAGGCATTTGTTTTTATCGAAACATACTGTTTTCAACAATAACAATGAAGGGAGGCGACATGCGACATACTATGTGTTGAGGAAATCTAGTAAGCTCATGGAATCGCAGGAAGAGAAAATAATTCACTATCCTAACAATCGTTGCTGAGTACGGTAATAAGAAACAATAATAATCAATCGGAAAAGTGTTTAAAGAAAACTTCAAGCCGAAAACATAAGCAGCTACAAAAGAACGAAAACAATTTGCAAGCAAACCATCTGAACAATTGGTCCTCTGTCTAGGTGAGTTCCCTTCGGAAGCTGAAACTGAACGCTATGATTGCGAATGATTTTTTATAGAATGTCCATCACAATATCCAATATCCAGAAAGCGTTCAATATCTGGATATTGGATATTGTGATGGATATTTCTACACAGAAAAAAATACGTCAATATCCGCAAATATATCTGGCGATAGCCAAAACAGCCTGCTCCCAAATAGACCACGTGTTGAGCGATATTTCTGAGATGTCATTGATGTCAGAACCTTTCCCTAATATCAACCCTGATAATTATCCAGTTGTTGCTAAGATTTGGGCGCGGTTATCCAGTGTCACGAGTTCCAGAAATAACAGAACGATACGATTCAATATCCAACGCTAGTCAAAGGATGGAGATAGCTGCTCAGTACGAGAATCAACGCTTCTGGCAACAGCATGTGGGATCCTATCCACGAAGTGATGGCACAGTGGTCAACGACTAAGACGAATTGACTGGTTCTATAAAGATTGCCAGAGAGTGACAGACGCGAAGAAACCGAATACCAGTGGCCAGTACCCGGTGCAACAGGGAGCGGTACTTTGGTAGGAAGGACAGAAAACATACGAATCCATCGCAGAAAGAAGAGGCAGCTCGAAGAACATGTGATACCTGAAGCGTATGAAAGCATGGACCTGAATGATATGCGCAGATTCTATGCAACGGTGGATGGCTAGCAACACTGTACTGTACCCATGTCCCAACCAGTACACTGGCAGTCATTATCAGTTGTAGTAACTTAACTTTTTTTTCTCTGTTCGGGACATAAACTACTGCGACCAGTAATTTGATCTATTGTAGTATATCCCGTAGCCTTTGTTTAGCGCATAAGTCGAGTTACTTCATCACTATTGAAAAATGATGAAGTATTCGGTGCTGTTACAGTTGTCATTGTTTGTTTTGGTTGGCAATGAATCAGGTTTAATTGAAAGTTTCCTAACTTCACTTAGTTGCTTAAATTATGCTGGTTCTACGTCCCATTAGGACCGCACGTGCGTCACGATATTTCTCCATAGAACTCGGTTGAGGGCTACTTGTTTCCAGTTCCTTGAATGTCCCAAACTTCAAGATCTTGCTCCCACTTGGCTTAACAACCTAGCTCGTGGCGCTCCTCTGCGTCTTGTACCGGTGGGTTTTGGGGCATACACCGTTTTTGTGGGGGTGTTGTCCGACATTCTTACAGCGTGTCCCGCTCATTGTACCCTTCCAGTTTTAGCGAGTTTCCGGATACCGTGTTCGTCATAGCGCTGCGCCAACGCACGGTTCATTCTTCTCCTCCATACACCGTTTTCAAATACACCGTCAAAGATGGTCCTAAGCACGCGTCGTTTGAAAACTTTGAAGTGCTCACAGGTCCTCTTCGAGCGTTGTCCATGTCTCACGCCCGTAAAGAACTACCGGTCTTATCAGCGTTTTGTACATTATACACTTTGTACGGGGGTAAAGTTTACCAGACCTCAAGGTCTTGTGGAGTCCATAGTAGGCACGACTTCCGGTAAGAATGCGTCTCCGAATTTCTCTGCTGCAAGAGGGATAACTCCCAGAGTGAGACCACTTGAAGAGTCCTTCGTCGGCTAGTACCAGGCTAATTTTCGTGACGGTCAACGGATCAATTCCGGGAGTTTAATTTGCAGACTCGTCAACCATTTATTGATTTCAAGACAGCGTTCGATTCAGGGAACAAAATTTAGCTGTGGAAGATATTGTTCAATCCATGGCTTTCCGGTGAAACTAATAAGGCTGATTCGTTCAACACCGGATGGCCCAAAATCAAACATTTGGGTTTGAGACGATATTACCGAAAGTCGTACCTACTATGGACTCCACAAGACCTCTGAGGTCTGGTATACTTCACCCTGCATAAAGTGTACAAAACCCGCAAGCACTCGGGAAGTGTTCGAACGACGAGTGCTTGGGATCATCCTTGTCGGTGTATTTGAAAACGGTGGACGAGGAGAAGGATGAACCACGAGCTGAAGCAGCTCTATAGCGAACACAGTATTCAGAAAGTAGCCAACGCCAGAAGGCTACAATGGGCGGGACAGGTTGTAAGAATGTCGAACAACAACCCCGCGAAACTGGTGTTCTGCCTCGAATCCGACCGGTACAAGGACGCAGAGGAGCGCAGCGCGCTATGTGGTTAAATCGAGGGAGCAAGACCTGAATTGTGGGACAATCGAGGAACTGGAGACAAGCAGCCCTCAACCGAGTTTTATGGAGAAATATCGTAACGCAGGTGCGGTCCTAATAGGAAGATGGACCAGCATAAGTAAGTAAGCAAGAATTTCAGACGAGGTGTTAATCTCTGTTTGTGACGTTAGATGGGTTGAAGCAGGGAAATGCACATTCGAATTTACTGTTCAACGTTGCCTCTCGAGGGTTCGATTAGTATGTCAGGCGTGCTCTGCCCTCTTCTCTAAATGGCACTTTCGTCACAAGGTCGCATATGCTCCTTAGAGTACGATATTGACCTCATTGGATTCGACCGCAGGGAAATCGAGGGAGCCTTCGTGCCTCTAAAACGGGAGACAACAAGGCTAGGCTTGAGCACAAATTCTACAAAATCGAAGCACACTATAGTACACTTTTTTACACGGGGGAAATGTTTCACTTTTAGGATGGAACCGTGTAAAAATAGACTAAATAGAGTTGATAAATCTCACATGCTTATACATTTTAAATTGCTTCGATGTTGTTTGTATGCGTTACCTTTCCATGCAATGATCAGAATACAGTTTTTAAAATTTTGAGTATTTACACCAAAAATTGTGAATTTTTGAAAACTGCCATATGATTACTTTTGGCCCAAAACGAAAAATGTAATTTAAATTAGGTCGATAACTTGTTCCGTTCTGGAGTTATCGCCGAAAACAACCCGTGGATAAAAACCGTGCAAAAACCCTCAGTGTATATGGTTGCTGGTAGAGACAGAGGGAGGCCAAACGGAAACCAAATACGCGCTGTAAAGGATGTCCCACATCAAATTGCATCACAGATAAAATGCTATAGAAAATTATCCATTGGGTATTTTCTCCTGAAAATTTGGGTAAAAGTAGAGTAAGAGTGATTTTTGGTAGTTGTATTTTTATCGCTGATAGTTTTTCGAAAATTGAAAAAAATTGCGTCACTCGAACAACAAATTCGTGAATTGTTTTTGCGCAGGTATTCTGAATCCTCAACTCTCTCATTGGGACATCGGAACACAACTCGGAATCGTGCTGTCAACGGTGAGTCGAATAATTAACATTACTGCAAAACTTTCAGCATCGAACGGAAGGAAAAATGCGATCAGAAGAGATGTGCTATTAGTGATCAAGATCACATGCTTGTCGTGAAAGCGTTCACACGGAATCCCAATGCTTCGGTCAGGGAGGTGGCCAACAAGTTGAATCTGTCCAAGTATTTCGTTCAGTGAGCCAATGACCGAGAGGGACTGCATACGTTCAAAGAGCAGAAGGCTCCAAATCGTGACGAACGGCAAAATACGGTGGGAAAGTCACGGGCCCGGAAACAGTACACCCAGATGCTAGCGGAGCTCTGATTGTCTCATCGTGGATGATGAGACTTACGTCAAGGCGGACTTCCGGCCGCTTCCAGGGCTTCAATCTTTACCGCCCAGTACAAGTTTGACGTTCCAGCGTTAGTAAGGAAGCAGACACTTTCAAAGTTTGCTAAGAAACACATGATTTGACATGCGATCTACTCATGTGGCAAATGGAGTGTGCCGGCCGTGACTACCGGGACTGTAACAAGAAAAGATCCACCCCAAGGTGTATCTCACAGTAGCATTCTGCTTCTCTGTTGAAGCAAACATCGAGGGCCCTCACGATCTTCTGGCTGGATTTGGCTTCGTGCCACTATTCAAATGTTGTCCCGCAGTGGTACGAAGCCAAAGGGTCACTTTCGCACCCAAGGACATCAATCCTCCCAACACGCTGGAGTTAAGGTCCATCGAAAAACACTGGGCATTATGAAGCATGCATTACGGAAGCATCCAAAGGAGGGCAAATTTGAGGAATACATCCCGAGCAGGAGAAAATAATACATATGAATACCTCATTTGATCTTGATAACTGGCCTTGGTATTAAAGAGCCCAGATTAAGAGGTAAACATACCTAAGCAAAATACCCAAGAATTGGTAAGCAAAAATATCGCTCGAATATCGAAAAGTTGTTATTTTTGATACTCGCGAATACCTGAGCGGTACTATTTTGGTATTGTCTTTCCTCAATTTGGTAGTTCGCATAACATTGTGGGAACAGTTAGATATTTTACCTCTTAATCTGAGCTCCTTAATACCAAGGCCAGTTATCAAGTTATCCGGTCCTGCTCGGGATGAAGAAAAAGTGAAGCTGTACAATACGCCCGGCTATGGTGTGAAGCTACGCTCAGAAAACCAGTGAGCATGTACTTTAGGTAAGCCGCTAGACATGTTCTGACCAGATCGTTCAGATAGAATTCGTTCACCTTCACGACTTGAAAATCGATCAAGTGTCATTTGCTCAGTTGTCAGATGTTTTATCCTTCTTTTTTAATTTTAATGTATTGTTTTATTTTTCAACCGTTTTCAACTGTTTGACTGGTTGATGGGCGCAGAAGTCAAACTCTCGCTCGCAGGATTTCGGCTCTCCGATCCGAACGAAGTAATAAAAGAACGCCGTGAAGTGGGTGTCCTATGTATTTGTATGTCTTATTTTTTCAATGAATAATCCAGGTGCAAATTTGGAGTACAATCCAGTAGTATCCTACTTTAAAGGCGAACTTCAAGTGTCCTTCAACCAACTGCTAGAATTTGAAATTGTCGCTAGCTATTTTGACATTTCAAGTCAATCAGATGTAAAACGGGAAGCGGAATTGTAGAAAGATTGTCGAAGTACGGGAAGTACGATTGAAGTAGGCTAGCCTACTTCGCTACTTCAATCTCTATTGTACGCTCATCCGGTTTCACTTCAAATTTGAGTAACTTTAACTCAAAAACGTTAAAACCGGACGTACTCAAATTGATTTTCATTGCAAACAATCCAATTTTGAGTAATTTTGAAATTTATTAAGTTTTGAGTCAAACTTACCTATAAAAATTTACGAAAATGAGTATGTTTTCTCAGTTCTCCACCGCAAAAGATGCTATCCGTTCGAAAACCAAATATATCCTTTTGAAAAAAGCCCAAGAATGTCATTTTATTGAACTTCAAAACAAAAACAGGAATCAGTAGTCAACTAGGTGGTGCATATTCAGCACCTCTTCTCCTGAAATAAGGCAGCAAGTTTATTACCGGTGTTTTGTGTGCTTCGATCCTTCGTCTTGTATAATGTACAATTTGTTTAATGAGGAGTTGTCCACTGAACTTGCATTCTGCCTCAGTTATGCCCGAATATATTCTGTTATATATGTATATACTTATTATGATTTGATAGTGAAGAATTTGGTGGCTCGATTATACTGTTGTAAAATCATGCTTGCTTACCATCTCCAACACCAATAAATTCACCCGCGTTGTATAAAAGGCAGTTTTCCAATACACCTCAGCCTGGTCTCGATACAAACGTCTGGAAAGAGTTTCGAAAATGTTTTGTTTATCTGTAAGGGAACGTCTATTAATTATGTCACGCAAAAGTGAATTTTTATTACTCCTCCTCCTTTGTCACGTTTTTTGTATAGACCTTCAATTTTTTTGTATGGATTGTCACGTTTTCAACCCCCTAAAAGGCGACATAATTAATGGACCTTCCTTATGTAAAAGACTATTAAAACATTCCCTGTCATGGATGTAACGGTTTACCGTTTAATTTTTGACACGTTTCCGCACGAATATACAGCGACTGCTCGTGTTCAGAGTAGCCGATGGTTATCAATTTTCGAATACGAATAAGATTTAGAATTGATCTTCCGAACCACAAATTCACAGAGACGCCTATTCGTTATCTGCCGGCATTTGTCACAAAAATTAAAATATAGCTAACTAAAAATTGAGTTCCGCACAGTTTTCTCTGCGTTTTGAGAAGCAATAACTCAAATTCATAAAATACGATTACTCAGAGTTTGACGTTTTAGATATATTAATAAAATTGACTTGAAGTTACTCAAAATTGACAAGCTCAGATGAGCGTGTAGGCTCCGCTGTCTGAGTGACAATAACTGTTGTCGGGGTCGGTGATGAAAACGGACTGCTTTGTTGGTGTCGCATTTTGCAGTGACGTCCAAAAAATTAAAACAAACATTGAAGGCAGTCAAAACCTGATTCGAACCACGAATTTTGCGATTACTACACGCAAAAAACCGTAGTAGAAACCACCATTTCGAGGGTTAACTTCAAGCGCAAACACCATCAATGTTCACTTGATTACAAATGCATTTGATTTTACCTTGTTCGTGATTAGACCAACCATGGTGGGGTTGATATCAACATGATAGTCTGTCAAATTTACCACAAATGTTGAAGGCTGTGCAATAAACGTAGTAAATTTGACTGAAATTTCATTGTTGTTTTGAACATAGGCATAGTCGGGTGAAATTGTTGCTTTTTAAAGCAAGTTTTTTTCAGTGTAGATTCGTACTTGTATTGCTCGGTAATCTGAACATGAGGTTAAGGATAAAATGAAGCTATCCATTGTACGACATAAACCATTTGATATGACCAAAGACAATTTCTTCAAATCATAAAGCTGTGTTGACCTTGAAACCAAGAGCGTGACTGGTATGATAAAGCACATAGATAGAAAGAAACATTTAATCTTCTGCTATATCTTATGCACATCAAGGGAATGCTAGATTTGGTATGAATTAATGGGATCTTTCATGTAAATTTAAGCCAGATATCACTGAAATCAGGTCTGTTGTATGGAAGATTGCCATGCCTGAGCTTTTGAATTATGAAATATTAACATTGTAGTCCTACCTTACGAAAATTCGTCTTCATTTCTTTACTCGCACAAAATATGGTGTGCAACTCTTCGTACCACTCAAACAAAATTTAAAAACACATTGAATATCACTAATTTATCCCTAGCATGTTGCAACTCAAACAACGGCTGGTGTGCTGACAGACCGTGTAACGCAGAATGCCCGTGTGTGAAGTCCTGAAAGCAAAATCCCGCAGAAACCGATACCTTCTACACCTCTCCATGATCCATTACCATCGTGGCCGTCCGACCTTCACCATCAGCGTCACCGCGAGTTCGAGTCCGATCGGCTTGTAGGTAGCTCCCTTGCAGCCCGAAAGCTCATTTTTCAACGATTGTTTTAACATTTTAACAACGTGTCGGTTGATTTTCTTTGAACAAGAAGTAATTTAGATGATCAAACTGTTATTATTTCACACCATTCGGAATCACGCGGATGCTGAATTTTAAATGAGTTGTATGATTATATGTTACCGGGTGCGCGCGGGCTTTATATGATGCGGATACCTTCCCTGGATCTCTGATCACTGGAAAGGCTGCAGTGTGGACCCAAAGGGTCTCCGGGTTCGGGGGAAGTTTTGGCGAGTTGGAGGGGCTGGTAGTGGTGATTGCGGTCATAACAACCGATCCGTGCTTGTTGCTTGCACGGCCTGCTTGTGATGGTTTTTCATAATTATGACGTTTGCTGTCGATCGACGAGTATTGCAATGATCCGCTTAGGGATCAATCTAGAAAAAAAAACAGTATTCAGTAATGGTTTACCGAAAGCTGAACAGCAGTCTGAGATTATTCTCAGGAAATTGAAAAAAATGGAATAGTTTCAGATGGCGATGAAAATATTCAACAAAATATAAATCAATGGAACTAATTTTCTTTAAATTCATGGTTGATTCAGCTTTTTTAGAAAAA
>JASCZW010016795.1:0-18060 GCA_034211315.2 Aedes japonicus | reverse complement strand
TGTTGCTTGTTGTTTGGGTTCAACCGCTGTCCACCATCCTCTCCGTTTAGCTTGGCTTTCCCTTTTTTGGTTGTTGAGTTTGCTGTTTTCTTTACAATAATATAACACTACACTGTAAGGTTTCCTAACTTCATTTTTTCGACTCTGATTTCTGATGCACAATTACAAAACACAAAAATGCGAACAAATGCCGTCTGCTGTTTAAGCTTTTCTTTCTTTCGGTTGAATGATTGAAGGAAAAGGAGAGGGACGATTCTTGATTGGCTACACGGGGTTCTGGGGGATGTTCGCTTCTGCTGGATGTTGCTACAACTGTTTTTGCTTTTTGCTTTTCTGATGTAGGAAGGTTTCGAACCGGGTGTGGATGGTAGGGGAGGGGTCATGCAATTTACAGAATGGAACATTTACGTTTGTTTTTCACCGGTATGATGGGGCAAAGGGACAGCTCGGATCGCTTCATCGAACACGGTTTTCAGGCCCTTCTGCGTGAGTGCCGAACATTCCAAATACTTTACGGCGCCAATTTCCTTCGCCATGGCCAGTCCCTGTGGGTAGGTGATCGGCGAAAGCTTCTTATCGCGCAGTTTGTCGACCGTGTTTTTGTCATCCCGAAGATCGAGCTTGGTCCCGACCAGAATTATCGGTATGTTCGGACAGTGATGACGCACCTCCGGGTACCATTTGGCTCGAACGTTCTCAAACGATGCCGGATTGACCAGTGAAAAGCATATGGAGAAAAACGTCTGTCTGCGGATAAGACAGTGGTCGAAGACGATCGTAATCTTCCTGACCGGCCGTATCCCAGAGACCCAGGTTGATTGGCTTGCCATCGACCATAACGTTAGCGGAATAGTTGTCGAACACAGTCGGAATGTATTCTCCCGGGAAGGCATGTGGTAGTGTAGCTGATCAGTAGACAGGTCTTACCGACGGCTCCGTCTCCTACTACGACGCACTTGATGGCCTGCATTTTCACTCAATTCCTTCGACTTTCGATTTCCTTTATCCACGAGACTACACCCAAAACAAATTTGCCTCCTCTTGATCTAAAATGACAACACAAGAAGAAACACACACGCACGCAATCGATTAGAATTTTGCTGCCTACATACAACGATTTTTCTGTCTATCGCAGTGGGAGGCCAATAGTAAAAAAACGAATTGATTACACGTAACAGTTCCACTTCCTCCGCCGAGGAAGAAGAATTTCAACACTTGCCAACGTCCCACCATCAAGGTTCCGACGATATCCCAAGAACAAAATGTTTCACCATCCGCTCATTGATCATAAGCGACGACAGCGATGATGATAATGATGAATCATCAATCGGGACAAGCGGGTGAGACGTCTCTTTTTTTTCCCCTGTTGGGGGCTGCTGCCCAGCTTTTCGTTTTTTTCTTTTGTAAAGAAAAATCCACAATCGGGATGGAAAAGACTCACCACCTTCACTCACTGCTCTTCCAGCGGACAAATAGAACGCCAGAGAAATGCGACGGCCCGCACGGACACTGAACACACCAGTAATTGCACTTTTGCAATTGAAAAATCAGATGAAAAACCTTGAGAAAAATTATACGCGATGATCAAACTCTCGGTCGTCGCCTTAATATTAAGCCACCAGTACCACTAATCTCACTTTGCTGAACACTGATGAATCTACTCTGCTGTGGACGGTGCGATCTGCATCTGACACAAATCGCTACACAAGTACACAACACATTTGCCGTACTCATACCAGCGCACCGACAGCTAAAAAGACTATTAAATGTGACGTTTTCACTGAACTGTCACCTGCGGCAGAAACTCTCGTGAGATGTTCTAAAATATCTTTTTCTCAGTGGTACACTGTAACAAAACTGCTCGGTTAAAAGTTTCGTTGCACACAGAGGGAATTTGGTGTCATTTATACTATTATTGGGGGTAGAGCGAACCATGACAGTATAGTGATTTTGAACTGACTATGGGTCATGGTCAAACTGTTTAGTATCGTGGTCAATTATACTTTTAGTACATTGTCAATTATGCCATGAGCGTTGTTGAAAATGCGTTGGTTTTTCGACTATTGTCATATTACTTTCGACTACATCGACTACATGAAATAGTTTTTTCGACTATCATCATGGTAATTCAAACTACAATGAGCGAAGTCTACGAAAGTCTGTTTGACTATTTTAATGGTACGCATCGTGGTCTTTTTGACTTTTCTTATTTATTTGTTTATTTATTTGAAGATCACAATGAAGATGTTACATTTAAGGGGTTAACGACAGTAAAGTGTCACTCTGGAGATTACATGAAAGCTTCAGTTTTAAGGTTCTTGTTCATTTAGGTAATATTTAAGAATATTTCTCGCGTAACTTTTCAAAAGGTCCTATGTAACAAATGTAAACAAATTGAATTAATTAATGCACACTATTGCTATTGCACTTATCAACATTATGTTAAAAGCACGCATTTTGATATGTTTCCATAACATTAAGAAAATTGAAAATCAACAAAACGTCCGATGTTACTGATTTCGCAATCGCGATACTCAACTGTTTGATAAGACGATTCCAGTTTACACTGTCACGCTAAACGTCTGAAGTGATCAGAACAAACATAACAATAGCAAATCGCGTACTTCGGTCGTTCGATTGGAGAAAGTACAAAATACCGTTACAACAATTGTCGGAAGGAATTAATAATTTCTGCGTTCGATTTGCTACCTCGGTAAGTGCATTAGTTCCCTTAAAATAAGGTTATATAAATCAAAATATATCTTGAATATTTGGTCGTTTCTTGCAGCCGCAGACTGCAGCTTCAATATCACACATTTCATTGATGACCCAGTGAAGTAGTTATTTACAGTCGCATTTATGGGTAAATGCTAGAAAACTTCTTATTCTAACAATCATGTATTTGCGGCTGTGGCACTGCCTACCAAGACGTTAACCACATTGTGTGGCAATGCCCTGAATACAAATTTGCCAGATCTGATCTACGAGAAGGCACGTAGAAAGAATATGATTGTTTTCACCGAGAAGCAAATGCGTGTGTGAAAGAGAAAGCAATCTATATTGCTATGTGTCATGTTCTAATTTACTAATAGAATGATAATAAAAATTGAAATGACCTATGTAGCTATCATTGGAATAAAATATGTCCTTGTGTGGCACGACCAATGTACAGTTCGGTTAAGCAAAATGTCCTACCTAACATTTTTTGATGTTTTCGATATTATCTTTAACATAAAATGCTACAAACAGTAGACCATTACTGTAGCAAATTCAACAACAATGCTTGCCCTCAAAAGCAATTGAATGGGTAAAACTTGAATCCAGTTTGAAACATTTTCAAAATATATTTTCATATTCTTCAATACCTCGTTTTCACTCAGGATAAGCAAATTGTTAGATAGGTCCTTTTGAAAAATTACGCGAGATTTTATCAAAGGTAACTTAAAGCTAAATCTAAGAAACACTTTGATATTACCAACAGAGTTAGTCTATGATATTACGTTCCAAAGAGCCTTTGATCATGATCAAGATTTTATGGGTTTGAACATTTTTATATCTAATTTTACAAATGATCTGCACATATGAAAAACAAAATTCAGACAAAACAATTAAGGTTATATTCCTTTTCCTCGTTGTATTATTTTCAAAGTCAAGTTAGATACATACTAGCTAAAATACTTTTTCATTCTTATTAAATACATTCCTTTTATGCACCTAAGATCTATAACAGGACCATCAAATTCATAAACATTTTTGATTTTGTATTTTGCTACAAAGTCAGCTACCTCTAATGAATCATAATGGTGACAATATCTTATAACTTGCCAAATTTTACAGTAAACTAAGAGTTTATCGTTTTTTAACCATAAACCGACGATTTATGTTTCTTCCCTTTCTTCTTCTACGCTATGTTCTTCTGGAACCGTTTCCCGTGTCGGTGTTTTGACAGAGGAATTTCATTCTGCTTCTCTGTTTGATGGAAGTCATCATCATTAAAACCGTGCAGAAATTTAAAAATAAATATAAGTTACATAAAAAAAATGGTACGAATGGTGAACCACTACATCAGCAGTGGATACATTTCCGTCAATTATCGCTATTACTCACCCAAGTAACCACGAGGCTGTAATAGCGTGCATATATAGGGCGTATGTATTACGTCTAGTGCATCATTGAAGTTGGATTAAAGCTGAAAAGGGCCCCACTAAGATCGAACTAATGCTAAATCTTTTGTAATGCCATAAGACATTGCTAAAGTAGCATTATCAAGGGGTCAGAACTTCCTGATCATTTGATCAGATCTCTTCAATTTTGATTCTGATCTTTGGAAAAGATCAGATGATGTTCTAAAGATTTAAAATCTTTTCTGACAGTTTGACACAGGCCGCTGTTTTACTTCAGTGTTTTAAAATAAAACCATGCCTACTTATTTGTATGTTTTTTCATATTACTCCTCATCAATGATTATTTTTGTTGTTTCACACTGGAAGGTTCAGCAGGATTCGAATATATTTTCTCTCTCATATTGTGACAATATGCTACATTAAAACAAATACGAGTTATTAATTTTAGCGAGAGCCTGATTGGTCTCTACTTCTTGCTTATACAATCATGATGCGACGTTCATCAACACGACTCAATGTGTCAGGAAAGCATATACACGCTCAAAACAGCCTCTCTTTCATTTGTATCATCCGTCTCTTTTTCTCACGGTAAAGTTACTCAATATTCGTTAAAAGTGGAACAACTCATTATTTGAGTTGTTCCACTTTTTACAAAAATTGAGTAACTTTTCTGTGAGAAAAAAAGGGATGGTGATACAAATGAAAGAGAGGCTGTTTTGAGCGTGTAGTAAAACCTTTTAATAGATTCTAATTTCCTTCGCTGGACAAATTATGGTACCAGGCGGTCGATGAAACGCTGAACCTGTGGGAAAAAACTCTTTCAGGTGTTTAAAACCCTCTCATTACGAGCTGAAGCCGTTCCCAACACTACATATCCGGTGAAACGGCTGCGGAATCATTCATGGTCTGCGCGACGAAAAAAGAAAAGAAAAGCATGAAGAGGTTCAACTTGGTGTTGTTCGTAGTCATATAAAGAAGAAGAACGCGGAATTGGTCGAAACGACGTAGATTAAACATCCCGAGCTCTCCCGATGTTCTGACAGGAGTTCATCCACTCGGAACTAAGCTATTTAGGTGCTTTTTGTCGATGTTTTCGTAATAAATTCCTCCCCATATCATTAACGGATCAGAGGTGAATATTTTATAAGAATTGAACTATTGACCAGCGATCATTTTCGAAGAGTCTGGACTTCTGGAGACCTATTACACTTTCTCAATATGTGTGAAAAACAACGTTTTCTCCTCTACGTTTTTTATTCGTGTGTAATCCCAAACAACCACAATTTATTCACAAAAAAATAATATCTTGCATTTTGAGAGAACCAAATTTTGGTTATCTAGTTCAGTCACATTAGTGAGACTGAATATAAACTAATTTTTTAATTACCTTATTCTGATTCCTTTCTCTTGACAGTACAAAGTAAACTCTACCAACGTGCACTGTCTTGATTGCAACAAAAACTACGATGTATCACCGGTCTAAAAATTATAGTCCAATGTTCGTACAGAAGCAAAACGTAATGACTGAATTGCCTATCTCGCCAATATCAAAACCCACGCCGGGAGTAAATCTGAAAAGAATTTACGATTAATAACTAGACAAGGTCAACCCAAGAAGGATCTTACGTCTATGCTGCAAACTGTGAACGCACACTCGGTTATCGATCAATATAGAGATGGTCGCCTAGTTGTCTGCACGAATAGCCAGGCCGTCATAGTTCCTTTCATAAACGATCCAAGGGCTTTCGGAACGTGCATCACTGCCGGCTAAATAGAATGTAGATCGACACTGTACATGGCTTCAATGGTTACAAAGCGTCGTCCTATTCGGCCAAGATAATCGGTGATTCATTGATCTCCACCTCTTATCTCCATCCAGATTTCTAAAATTGATTTGCCACCATAAACAATCGATGCTTGAACACATATCGGGTGCCTACCGGCGGATTCCACGTTATGTTTTGAGTATCCTAATAGGGATTGATACAGTTCACTTATTTTCCGGTCTAAAAGCAATGGTTCCGCTCCCGTCAAATCCGTTTGAATCAAATCACTGATTATGACCTTCTTTGTATGATTCATATCCTCGGCGTTCTTCTTTTGGTCCGTTTGTGGTTGATTGCGTTGATTGACCGTCACTTTGCCATTTTCCAGAGGTTGATAGCAAATGTTTCCATTAGTGACGGTAAAAACATAAACAATGAATAGGGGTGCCCGAAAGAATTCAATTGACTGAAGTAAAAGTATATGTTGGTTTTACCACAGAGAACAGACATCCAAACTAGAATATATTTCTCACAAAAACTTGTGTAAGGATTCAAATTAAAATACGTTAAAACACTATTGCCATCTCTCGGGCTGTGGCCACTTGCGATTTTTAATCGAACATGGTAGATTCGTTGACCGTGCTGTGAAGAACTGAACTGCCAAAAATTTAGTTGATGAATAAGATTTCAAGCGGTCAATTGGTGGCGATGCCAGCGCCGCCACGCTACTGCCAGTTCATTACGATTATGAAATGGCCGTTAAATTTCTTACACAGTTTTTGAATTTGACTTGGATGTCTGTTCTCTGTGGTTTTACAAAGATTGCCCGATCAGTGGCCCGATCTTTTTGAAAGATTTGAAATCTTTTGAAGAATTTAAATTGATCAGATTGACCGACCCCTTGAGCATTATTGTATTGGTAATGCCTCACTACATTATAAAGCTAATCCAACGCTTCATTACTTGACAACTGTTGAATTGATGCGATCCCGCATTACCGATGTTGATTTTGGGTTGAATAAGTGCAACAATATAATGCTTGTGGTTACTTGGGCAGTATATAGTGCGACAATGTACAAAAAAGCAAATAGTATGGGTCAATACGGCTATGAAACAGCAATGATATACGGAAATGGGTCCACTGCCGAAGTAATGGTCTATCAGCAGTTATGAAATATAGTTTCTACTGAGGCTGTGTTTTATTTGACGAATTTTCACTTCAACTTGATATTTCGAAAATAAATTTTAATGTTATAGATCGACAGATTTTCTAGAAGATGTAATTATGTCTAAACTAATTTCTCGTTTGTCAGAGATGAGTCTGCTTTGTAACAGGCTAATTGAAAAAAAAAACAATTGTCATATTTAAGCAATATTAATTTTAAGTCTTCAAATGTTACATCGCCTAGGTATTTTTTTTAATGTATACAATTGAAATACACCAATTAGAGCATAAACCGTAACTGGTTTCATCCTAGATGAAAATTCAGTAAAACATACCATGTTTTTCTCCGCATCTCTCCGTTCGAGATCTACACTAGTAACACCATAATACTGAATGAACTCATGACGGAAGCCTTCACATTTATTTTACATTAGCCACATTAGCCACAAATCTAAATTAAGTTGCACATGCAAATTAATCATAATGACCAAAAATAAGGTTAAAATGAAACAAAAAACTTACGAATCAGAATGCTATAGATAGCAGATAGTATTTAAAATCTTTCAATGATCAGCTCTCGTAATTCAGAATTTTTTTTAGCATCTATAACAAATTTGAAACATCGTTATATTACACTTTTATATGATTTTTTAACCTTACCGCTTACTGACTCGAAGTCTGAAAACAGAAAATATAACAGATTCATTGAACAATTGTATTACCAACAATCAATATACAACTAGCGATTATTTTAGAGTGTGTTGGTGTGAGTTCATTATTAGGGGCGCATTATTTAGCTTGGGACCGATGTGCTAGTAATGACTGAAAAAAATCCTATTTGTTAGGGACCTACTGGTCTTAGAGTTAGTCTATGGTATTATTGCCCTATTGTTTAATCAATTTTACTCACCGCAAATATTTAGAAAATTAAAAAAAAAATTCACACATGAAAAAAATACGACGTTTTCCGAGTCAACTTGATACACAATGAAATCATTTTCATTTATAAAATTACTAAATTTTTCGGGATATAAACTTTCTGGGAACGATTTTCCTGGATATGATAATCCGTACAATCGATAGATTTTCAAAACTTACGGTTTACTTCAAGAGGTTTCGGCGAAATTCGATTGACGGGTGAAATAATAATAAAATTTTTTTGGTGGATGCTGAACAGCCAGCAGCTGCCACGAACAAACGATGAACACAAATGCTGTAAGAAAGTAAGTAAAAGGATGGAGGTTGTTTAATGGTAAACAAGGAAATATTCATACATAAAATAAATATTATCTTTAATAGTTGTTTACAGTGAAAACCCATTTAAGCTGGTTTCGATTCTTCTGGCCAAAACTATGCTTATGCAGGAGATCAAAAGCTTCCGGAATGTAGCCATACCGTGACGTAAAGCGGAAGATTTTTTTGTTATTTATTATTGGGAAAATCGAGGAGAAAAATGGTTCTACTGTCAGGGTATTCTTTTTTTCGTAAATTATACCAATGAAATTTAATTTTATTTATCAAAGAAATTTATTTACTCACAATTTTATCCAACAACTACTCGATTAAATTTCAACTACGATGAAAAACGGTCGGTTTCAAGCACTATTAGGGCAGAAAAATAATGACAGCTCAGTATTAGTGTGCCTGTATTAGTAGAGTGACGCCATGTCATCCCTGTGAAAATAACAAATTTGGCATCCCTGATGCTTTGAGTTGACAACACTGAATATTAATGCTGAATACTCGAGTACTTTTTCAAACAGACGCATCTGATTTTGTAAACAAAGAGGGAAAGTAAGATTCAAACGTTTAATTCTTGAAACCCTTAGTACTTTCATCCAAACTAGGGCCACCAATACAAGGAATAACACTTTCCAAACATCATGCTAATGATACTTTCCTTGAGGGTGCTGAGAGTTTTGAGAAATTTACGTTTGAATTTTTCTTCCCCTCGTTGTTTACAAATCAGATACATCTGTTTGAAGAAGTACTCGAGAATACTAATACAGGCACACTTATTATTGTTTTCTTCACATGCGTTTGACAGAGTCGCCTGCTCTCGATTGGAATGACACTGACAGAAAATTTCGGTTCCAATTTTGACGGTGTCGTCACTCTACTAATACAGGCACACTACTCAGTATCAACGTTCAGCTCTCAGTACTGTTTTAGTACTACATATGCTGACTATTATCAAATTAATATAGTAACCATGGCCATAGTCAACTTATTTTTTTGGTCATGGTAGGTAATACCATAAACGTGGTAAATTCGATGATTTTGAGGGTTATCGCAACAATTAAATACAATTGTCAATTTAACCATGAATTTTTGGTAGCTGTGACTATAATATTCCCCTCAGTGCAGCGTGCACTTCAACCCTGAAAATGTACTAAAATTTAAATCCCCTGTTCTAAACCCATTCTGACAGTTCCAACAAGTAAACAACATTTTTGTTTTATTTTCTGTTAGGTTTGATTTTAAATCGAATGTGTTCCTCGACAATATCAACGGATTCGGTTCCTACCAGGCTCAAGTTATCACTGAAACTCGAAACGATTTCTCAAATCGGATGGCCAAGCCGCGTCCCTGCGTGGTACCCTGCTGTCAGGGCGAAAAGTTCGAACTGGTGCACAAGTTTCCGTCGGATCGGGACCGTGCCGAGCTGTGGAAGATGATACTGGATATCCCGGAACTGGCTACCCTGGATGTTGATACCATCCGGGGACGGCACTTCGTCTGCAGTCGGCATTTTCGAGACTCCGATTACAAGAACAAGCTTTCGCGGAGTTTGAACGTAACGGCCAATCCTACGCTAAATTTGATCGAGCTTTGCGATGCGGAAGGACTGAGTCGGGTTATTCCGCCGATGGGACGACCAATGCCGCTGGGAGGCGGTGGTTTGGCGGAAAAAGATACAAGCTCGGTGACGATTAGCTTGGAAGTGCAACCATTTATGTCCGAGGAAATGAATGAAAAAAGCATGTTGCACTGTGATTACGACCCATTGGCAAATGTACGGCCGGAGATAACGGAAAATTTGGATGAGGCTTCGAAACCGGTGGAATTTCTTAATGTAGAACCGAAAGCGCCGGCATCCGCTGGGCAAAAACGAGTACTGGGATCGAGTACAATGGCCGGGAACACACCGGCGAAAATTTTTCGGTTTAGTAAAAGCTTCAACAAGTTGATTAAATTTGAAGGAACACAAGCGCCGACGGAACCGTTGGTCTTGAGAAAAATCAAGGTGGCTTCACCGCAGAAGAAGAATCGGACGGTTGTTGAGCCGAAGGTGGAAAGTGCTTCGGCCGAAACGCAAACAGATTTCGAGGCGCAGAATAAAGAAGAGGTGGCAGTTACGGAGAATATTGGCGAGAACGATAGTCAGCAGGGCCAGGAGCAGGAAAAGCCGATGACCAAGGTATTGGCCTTGCTGGAGTGTACACCGGAAAATTTTCAGAAATTGAAGCAAAAGATGACCGACGGAGCTGTCGTTTTTGATGAGAAGTTGTTTCAGGAAACCAGCGAGGAACAAGATGAGCAAGCAGCACTCGGTAAGTTTTGATAATCTTGCTATTTATATTCCACCTATAAATACAGCTTGATAGGATGGATGCAAAGGTCAGTGCTGATTGAGTTGTGTGTGATTTGCATAAAGCGGGGGCAAATACAGGTTTATTTCGCTAAAAGCTATTTTGAGCTTTCAATTGTTTCCATTGATAATTGCAGTTGTATGAATCCGAGAACAATTTCTTTAAACTGGATGAATCATAAAAAAGAAAAGAGTTAAAAATTACTCATATGATTATGAAAAGACACGTGCATCCCGGACCTCGCTCAGCTTGGAAGATCAGGCCATACGAGGTGATAGTGCGAGATAATGCGAATTTCACTTTCATTTGGTCTTATCGCGTACGCGTTCGGCTTCCAGTATAAATTAAGCTCGCGATCGTTCATCACGTTCTTTCTCTATCTTCAACAGCGATGCAGCAATCGGCAGTTGACGAGCGACAGTTTCTGACTCTCAGGAGGTCGGATTCGGAGGAGCCCATCCGGGTTAGTTACATGTGGCTAAGGGACCACTGCCGTTGTGGACAATGCTACAATCACGAAACCTTCCAGCGATCGTTTTCGATTCTGGATGCCCCGGATGATGTCAGCCCATCTAGCTACCAGATCCGTGATGGCGCACTCAATGTATTATGTAAGTGATGGGTAACTTTTCGTTCTTCCTTCAATTTTTAACGTTGTTTCTTTCAACAGGGAAAGACGATCACGTTTCCTCGTACGACTTAGAATTTATCTTCAGCTCCCAGTTCCAAGTGTACAAGGAATCCCTCCAAATTGAGCAATCACAACCGGTTCTTTGGGATTACGCGCTGATCAATGAAAGTCCGGATTACTGCCGAGTAACTCTAAACGAGTTGCTCTGTGACGATGACGTTGTTAAGCGCTTCGTCAAGAGCCTGGTCACGTACGGTGTGGGTTTTATTGAAAAAGTTCCTACCAACCCGCAAAGTACGGAAATGGCTGTCCGGCGTATGTTCCCCATCCACAAAACTCTGTTCGGTGAGATGTGGACCTTCAGCGATTCGATGGACCATAGTGACACGGCTTACACCAAAGACTACCTGGGCCCGCACACCGACAACTTCTACTTTAGTGATGCCTCCGGGCTACAGATTCTCCACTGCATTCAACTCAATGCCACCGGAGGCGAAACCATCCTCATCGACGGCTTTAAAGCAGTCGAGCAGCTGCGGCTTACGAAACCGGAAGTATTCGAGCGGCTTTGCAACTACCCCGTCACGGGTGAGTATCTAGAAGAGGGCAAACATCATACCTATTGTGCCCCGATCATCAAACGGAACATCCTTACCGGTGCAGTTGAACAGCTGAGGTTCAACATCTACGATCAGGCTATTTTGAAAACGATCCCACAGGAACAGATGCCGCAGTTTTATGCGGACCTCAAAGACCTGGGGGCAGAGATTAATGCGGAAGGAATGGCGTGGAAGTTCCAGCTGAAACCGGGGACGGTGGTGATCTTCGACAATTGGCGGGTGCTGCATGGACGGCTGGCATACAGCGGAAAGCGGGTGATGAGTGGGTGCTATGTTTCGAGGACGGAATATAGAAGCTTGGCCAGAACCTTGGGGATTATCTCGTGATTGGTCGGATGCCTCATGTTGGCAGTAGGAACACATTTTTTTTATTTTTTTTAAATAAATCTGGAAAAGGCTATAATGTGCCATAATGTTACGAGTTAGATGCAAGGTATGATGGTAGACCGAAAGAACTTCCTGGTTTAGCTGCCCTGCGTTATATGTCTAAAGAGTACACGATATAAGCACACGCAGAGAAATGTCATGTAGTTAAATCAAAAATTATTTGTTTTAAACTCAACGATTCGATATTTTGTTTTAAACAAATAAAAATTTTAGAACAAGAAAATATATTTATTTTGTTCGTTTTAAAATATATCATCAAATCAACAAAAATAATTGATGATGTTTTTGCCAGTGTACATGTTGTCAAGCGTCGCCAGTAAAGTGAGCTCTATTTTGTAACGAGAACGTAAGTGAAAATGAGTTGTCCGGAAGTCAAATCTGATCGAATACCTGTTAGAACTAGAGTTCACTGAGGGTACTAAACATGGACCGATATTGCATAACATCTGTCGTATGAACGACTAATTTGCACAGTATAAAATCATTTCATACGACACGTATGGTTTCCATAACCGGCTTATGGAATACATACGAACTAGATTTAGATTTCATACGGAGCACGTCTGAATTTTCTTACGAATTCCATAATGAACCTCATATGTTGACCTTGTGATGAAAAAAATCATACGAATCTCGTATGACGTTAGCTTTGACGATATTCAAACAAAAATGGCGAATATGGAGAAACTGGTCGAAGATCTCGCAATTTCCGCTGCAGCGGTTGCGGTATTTAGTGGTAAGTTTACGATATCTTTTAATTTATTATTCTACCATATATTCATCTATTTATTATTGTTCTGTACAGAGTGTGGTGTCAATACAGCGACCCTTATCAATTGGCCCGAGAGAAAGTTTTTCATCATTTCTTATCTGGAAAAGCAATACAGAGGACAAATAACATGATTCTTATTTTACAGTTGACGGACCACCGTTTGCTGTACATAATAATAATAATAATTATTAGTTTAGACGTAAGCAAAATTTTATACTTTTAAATAAACTTGTAAATAAAACAAAATGTATAAATGCTAAACGTGTAAAAATAGTTCTTAATAAACTAGGAAGTTGGATTATTTTTAAATGATAATAATTTGTTTATTCTATTCATTAAATAAAGGAATTTCTAATTTGAGGCGAGTTTTCGTTAACTTTAACATAGATTGAAAGCATAGTCAGTCATATTGGATTTCATAACAGATCCGAAAAAATCATATTCATACGTTATGCGTTTTGTACAACTGTGATATGACCTTCATACTATATATCTAATGATTTCATACGACGGCTTTATGGAATCCATAAATATGTACGACAAATATCATATCATGCCTCAATTAAGATGTTGTTCAATTACGCAGTAGCAGTTGGAGCACCTAGATTCATATGAAATGTTCTTACCGTAATAATTTCGAACGCACTTAAACTATGAAAAGTGTCCGGAATGATTTATTTCCTCAGGTGCTAGTAGAAGAGGTGTCCGCTGAAATCTTCGAGACCGTGGAAATTTTAAACGGATTTGGACAGTCCGCAACAGTAATTGAGCGTTTTATCGGTAAGTTATCTGGTTAAGGTTTTGTTTTCCTAAAACTTACTCCAATTTGTTGTTTTCAGCTAACGAGTACTCTGCGGAAACTTTTCGCATCATTGAGCGTCGTGAAATAGAAGATCTGCTCCCTTTTTGTCGCAACGAACCAAATTCATTCACGGATTGAATGCCTGGAGAAAAGCACAGGCATATTTTCAAATGTATTGTATATAGTTTAACAAATGCTATAAGAGTTTCTGATTTATAATGTAGCTGTTTATTTCTTTTGACGTAGACTACGTCTTACGGCAAGGGTAGGGTGTCAAATGAAAATCTAAAATTTTGCGACCGTCACGAAAAACCGTACGTTTTGCATGCGAATAACTCAAATAATCCACGATAGATTTACATGATTTCTTCTTCAATCGGTCGGAAATTTTACCGCGCTCCAATTCAATTGTCAAACATTATTCTCAAACAATAGTAAACTATTGAAAATAACGCAAATATAAGGTGATGTCTTATAATGTCATTTCGCAGAGTAAATTTACCAAATTTCCTACCACAGATTTCAAATCGAAGCAAGGAACGTCTTGCTTCATCTTCTTCTTCTTTGTATTAGAGAGAGACTTTAACCAATCATGTTACTCTTCTCTCCATGTACGTATCACATGCAGCTGAGAACGGCATAAAACGAACACTAAGGAAAATTTTGCCTCAGTCATTTGGCAGCATTGAAGCTGTGCGGAGACAGCGCAGGGAGTTGGTCGCAGGGAGCCGGTCGCTGGGAGCTGGTCGCAGGGAGCTGCTTCAAGGCTCCACCAAACTGCAGCGTTTTCGAAGTCGCGGCGAAACAATCGCCACGAAGAGGTAATATGGCGGCATGCACAAAACCGACGCGATTGTGCGCCCTCATAATCCGCCATTTTGCCTCATCGCGACGATCGCTGTTTGGGAGAGCCTTGCTACTTACCACCACCAGCTGCTACGTGACCACCAGCTGCCTCTGCACCAGCTCCGCTGCCGTACATATGAAGGCTCCACCAAACTGCAGCAATTTTTTGCCACCGCGGCAGTGAAATCGCGGTGGAAAAATCGCCGCTGTGAGATTACATGGCAACTAGGGCGCACAAACCGACGCGATACGTTTTTAATCGCGTTGGTTTGTGCGCTCCCAGCAAGCCGCCATGTAATCTCACCGCGGCAAGCTGTCTTAGCGTGCAATTTTCCATGAGGCAGCTATCGATGTCTCTGACATAAAAATTATAAAAAAGTGGAGTTAAACAAGAGCCCTGGGGGAGACCCTTTTAGCTAATTCGTGAAGTTGTCAAAGACCCATGAGAAAAGCTCATATATTTCTCAGACAACAAAATGTATGAATAGTTGTTTAGTAATTGTAAATGGCCACACTCGTGGAATTTGTCTGAAAGGACGTCTACACAAACTGAATCAAAAGCCCCCTTAATGTCCATGAAAACTGAACCCATTTGCTCATTTTGGGCATAGGCCAGCTGTATTTCTGTTGAAAGCAGCGCAAGACAATCGCTCGTTCCTTTGCCTCTGCGGAAACCAAATTGAGTATGAGATAGAAAGCCATTAGATTCAATCCATTTGTCGAGCCGATGGAGAATCATCTTCTCTAGCAGCTTCCTTATACACGACAACATCGCAATTGGCCGATATGAGTTGTAATCCGACGCTGGTTTCCGGGGTTTTTGTATAGCTATAACTCTAACCTGCCTCCATTCATTCGGAACAATATTGCTTTCCAGGAACTGATTAAATAAGTTCAGCAAGCGCCTC
This sequence comes from Aedes japonicus, assembly GCA_034211315.2. NCBI lineage: Eukaryota > Metazoa > Arthropoda > Insecta > Diptera > Culicidae > Aedes > Aedes japonicus. The sequence continues at coordinate 2,446 of JASCZW010016795.1, read as the reverse complement.
TTTACGACGTCTGGGAGGTTTTTCAACAAGTTAAACTTGATTTTATCCATTCCTGGCGCAGAATTGTTGCATGAAAGAAGAGCAAGTGAGAATTCGAGCATAGAAAAGGGGGCATGCAATTCGTTACGATTGGTTTGAGTATCGCGAGCAATTCGTTGCACCGGAACCGAATCTGGGCAAACTTTCTTGGCGAACGCGTAGATCCACCGGGAAGAGCTTTCCTTGTCTTCATTCACCGACGACTCATTTCGCATTCTTCTCCCGACGGTCCAAAGAGTTCTCATCGACGTCTCACGCGAAAGCCCTTCGACGAAGTGACGCCAATATCCGCGTTTTTTGGCTTTGGCGAGGCTCTTAAACTTACGCTCAAGAACAATGTACCGCTCGTAGTTATCTCGCGAACCGCGCTTCCGATATGCTTTAAACGCGACGGATTTTTCACGGTAGACTTCAGTACATTCGTCGTCCCACCACGGCGTGGGCTAACGTCGGCGAATTGTTGATCCTGGTACCGGTCTGCGCGGTGCGTCGATCACACATTTGAGGATTAACCCGGATAAAAACCGATACTCTTCCAACGGAGGAAGGACTTCGACCGATTGCTCGCCATCGATGATCGCATCAGCGAATTTACCCCAGTCTATGCATTTCGTGAGGTCGTACGCAATTTCGATCGAGCGAGATTGACACGAACCATTGGTGATTGAAATATTGATAGGCAGGTGATCACTACCATGGGGATCTTGAATCACTTTCCACGTGCAATCCAATGATAGTGAATTCGAACAGATTGAGAGGTCTAATTTGCTTCCAGGGTTTGGAGGTGGAGCCACGCGTGTTACTTCCCCAGTATTCAAAATAGTCAAGTTGAAGTAGTCCATGAGGTCTAGTATCAATGCAGAACGGTTGTCGTTGCACGGTGACCCCCAGGCTGTACCGTGAGAATTAAAATCTCCTAAGATCAACCGTGGCGCTGCCACTGCTAGACAAATAGTCGAAAGGTCCCTGCGGGATATTACCGTATTCGGCGGCAGGTACAATGCTGGCTATACTAAAACTTTTGCCTCGAATAGTCACTTGGCATGCAACTAATTCAGAGCCTGTCATCGAGGGGAGATCAATTCTATAAAAGGAGTGGAGCTTATTAATCCCCAAAAGCACTCCTCCATATGAGTCCCCTCGATCCTACCGAATAATGTTAATCGTGGAAAGAGAAATCTTTATCAGAAGAGAGCCATGTTTCACAGAGAGCAAATACGTCACAATGCGATTTGTGAACTAAAAACTTAAAAGCGTCCAAATGTGTTAGAACACTTCTATTGTTCCATTGTAGTGCTTCGATCATATCGCCGACCTCATTGGATAAATTATCCATCGAAAGATATGATTGAATCAAGAAGAGGCCATTTTGAAGACAGTTTCTTTAGAAGAGGTTTTACAAATGTAAGGATCATGTTGATGAGGTTTCTCGTTGTCAGTGAGACCTCGAAAATGGTGAAGATGAATTCCACAATCCCAGAAAGAGACATTTTTTCGGAGTCTTCGACTTGACACGGTCGAGATTCCGGATGCCTTGGTAGTTGGCGTTCTGGGCAAAAAACTGGAACAACTGGGGTTTTAGATGTTCCCGGAAGTGGCGGAAAGTCACCAGCCAGTGGTTTAAAACCTGGAGGAGAAACTTTTTTTGTATTGCCACCACTTCTTAAATTGTTCAGAGGAGGGTGGGGACCCTGTTCTACAGTCAGCGCGTTTTGAGATGCTTGCTGACGGTGCCGTTGACGTCTTGCTGTAGCGCGCTTTCTCTTCGCTCCCGTCTGAACAACAGAGTACTCCTCAGCATCCTCAAAGTCTGAGCCCTGATCATCTATGGGCAGGGAAGAAAATATATTGTTGTCTGGTTGGGCTGGTGAAACAGCGGCCGGTGGGATTTTTTTAAGTATCTCTGCATAAGACCGCGTCGACCGCTGCTGCAGCGAACGAATTTGGTGTTTCTCCCGCTCTACATACTTCGGGCATACAGTGAGATCATGTGGAGCTTCCCCACAGCATATACACTTGGGGTCCGTACTGCAGGGACCCTCCACATGTTGCTCACCGCATTTGCCGCATCGTGCTTTGTTAAAGCAGTAAGGTGCAGTATGACCCAACTGCTGGCACTTGTCACAGTGCATGACCGTCGGTACATAGAGCAAAGCTTATCGATATAGAGAAAAATTGTTCTATGACCTCAAGGCTACTCCCTAAGCGGACCCTCCGCGTCCTACCGTTTCATAAAACCTTAGCCTTTAATTCTTTGTCAGCATCTGTCCTAAGTTACACTTTTCGATGACCTTTGTTCTGATCCCTCGCTAAATAATATGTTGTTAGAGTTTGTGCTTTGATCACGGCTGGCGAATAGACCCCACATTTAAATTAAAACATATATTTGAATTGTCTGCACCTGAAA